>KZ368860.1:97182-108689 GCA_002352805.1 Teladorsagia circumcincta | reverse complement strand
GTTATTCCTACTTTTTTTTTCATGGGGGCAGACTGCCAACATCTGCATGTCGTCATAGCACAGGCTGGAGGAAAATACATCTACCGAAGAAGTGGGCGAAGGTTTGCCATTGTGATAGAATTGATCGGCATTTCATTTTTATGGCTTGAATACTATTAGGCCACATGCTGCTAAAAAAGCTGAAAAATGTCATGTTGAGCCATGTTCACCTTATCGCTTTGTGAGCCTTTTTTTGATGTCAAACATTGGTAGATGAAACAGTGCGATAGATTTTTGCTTTTTTCCCTCAGCGATAAGCGTTACATAGTTAGTTTTTTTTTTACAAAGGATAGCTTGATTCTCAGGGAGAACTAGGATCTTTGCCTGGTCTTTGAATGGCTCTATTTTCAAATTTGTAAGAAGCCTCCATTCTTTCATTTCCCTGTCCATCCTTTGATTTTCTTCTTTTTATTTCTAGTTTTTTTTTTCAACATCTGTTTTTTGTCAATGAGTGATGCTGTCGGCTAAAATCGAACCCGCCTTTTACCTGGTTAGCGCGAGGTACAGACTCGATACATGGGGGGAAATCGATTGTGGTCTCGTAAAGCTATGAGAACTCCCACACCTTCATAGGTGTAGGAGTTCTTATAACTTGAGGTAATCATAACTCGACATTTTTGTTATTTTCGAGTATCTTTAATTGTGCAGTGTTTTCCTCATATTCAGGCTACAAGAATGGTTTTTGTAGATCACAAATAGAATAGCGTAGGTACACTTAGCGCGCGCCTTGTAAACACCTAGAAAGTCGATAAGAAAAATTTCCGCTGCAAAACGCCACTCTTGCCATTTACGGGTGTTGCATGTTGTCATGAACATGTTCCATTAAGTAACGTTGGCTGACAGCTGTGTGCAGTTGAATTTTAGAGAAATCTTTCCATTTTGTAGAAGAACCTAACGTCTGAGAAGCCCTCTGAGCCAGCGGATAGTTTTGGAGCCCTCTCGGATGACGCATATTTGTAGTTAGCGTATTGCTTTTGGTAGCACGTGCTTGATGGGCATTTGCTTCTTCTAGGAATCAAATGGAGGAGGGGGAGGGGAGATTCGATTTGCAAAAAGCAGACGAACGCGGGCGTAGAAAGTGTCACATATACCTAGCCTCGACTATGCTTTGTACTTAATTTGAAGGTGCTTCTCATATAACAGCTTGTTTTTCCTACTTGACATGCGATTAAGCGAAATCGCTGCACCCATTTGCGTGCTCACTCAATATCATATCTATGGCTTGCCTCCCTTGATGTTTTCGTTTTAACCAGTTTCATAAGTAGCACAATGGTTCAGAAAGGAATTGCTGGACGAATTGGTTTCGAAAGTTGAGCAACGAGTTCTTTTTCAATGAATGACCTTTTTTTGCTTGCGCTTTCTATTCAAAAAGGTATCTTTCGAGCAATGGCAACCTTTCGACTCAGCACTCAGGCTATAAAAAGTTGTATCTTCCAATGGTTCATTTTTTGAGTGGCCTTCAACGGGTATGTCAGTGACCAGCTGTTTAACTTGCCGTGTAGTCTCTTTCAAAGGTAACACTTAGAAATAAGTTTGCTATGCAGTTTTTTCCCAAAGGATTCGCGATGTTGCTCTGAATAACTATCCCGCTTCTCCATAGAGCATGTGAAAACAAATGTTTTTGGATGTGCGCCACGCACTTTGTTTGTATTCAGTATTGTAGTGGCGTTTGGATCTTCCACCCCAGCGCGATGAAATCCTGATTGTCCTCGGCAGAATTCGATCCATTATTTTTTTTCTTGGATCATGTGCTTGATAGGGGGGGGGTGCCACTTGCCCTCAAGGCCCAACCAGATGTAAGCATCAAGAAAACAACTTCCGGTAACAGCTCCTCTCATATGCTCCTTATGAAACGAAACACTTTGTTTGTTCTTGGATGTGAATGTCTTCCTTGAGAAGAATTCCTTAGCTTCCGCTCTTTTTCATTTCACGGGAACGTTGTCCTCTAAGGCCTTACTTCTTCTGCGGTCCTCATACGCTCACTGTTTATTATTGGACAGTCACGTAGCCAGTTGCGTGAAGCCAATAAAACGGCAGTTAATTCGAAAGGGCATGAGCGACATTTATCGGGATGAACGTAAACATGCAGACGTTTGCGTATGAATGACAGCATCTAATTAGAAGAAGCCCAGGGCTTATTGCAGCGCTTGCATTTCGATCATTCGTATGTAAACGTTCACATCTCAAAGTTACTGGAAATGGTATGCGAATTCAACGCAAGGCGAGTCAAGGTCTAGGAAATACTGCTGCCAGTAAGATTTCTCTTCCTTTAGTTGAAATTTCACCCGCTTCTCTTCGTTCGTGTACTACAATTAAACAGGAGTTTCAAAAAGAACACTTAAAAGTTCGCACGGAATTTCTGAATATTCTTTGATGGCTGCAATCCTTTCTGAAAAGTTTCTGGATCTTCTAAAACTTTTCTGAACCCTGATTGAACCTCCAATCGTAATCCGCTGCCAATTTCACCAAGTGGGACCATTTTTCTCAGAGCGAAATACGAGCCATCTCCCCACACGCCAAGAATTCCTCGACATTGACTCACCTTAATTACACGTGAGATTGTGTTGCTGTGTGCCCTTCTAATGATGAGAAGTCACTCCAAGGCACGGGTCGCTAATACATTCCCGGAGCAATTATCTCCTTCACTGAGGTAGCAGGGCACCCAATAACAAGAGTGATGGTACTATCGCGATTTTTAATTCATAAAAAAGGAGCTTGTGCCCTAGCTTGACCGCTGCGACCGCTGCCATTTTACTAGTGGCAGCAAACCTAGCGCCTTCACCCTCTCTCGTACAACGTGCACTCTCGCTCACCCTTTTCTCTCTCATCGCAACGCTGTCTTTTTTTTTTGCTTTGAGAAAATTCAAATCACCGTTTTTTGCGGCTAATTTCTCACTATGAAAAATTGTGATCGTACTTTCTACCTCTTTCCGTTTATTCCACCGCTCCTCAGTGCTTACAAGCATCAGATATTCTACGAGGACATGACGAGGTTGTGGAATGTTCGCATAATTTATCAAATTATGTATGTACGTATGAATGTTTGATTGGCGAAACGCTCTAGTCTTTCACCGTTACATTCACTAAAAACGTTTATTTGTAATGCAAAGCAATTCTCGATTGTTTCTATGGAATCGAGAATCACATCTACAACTATGGGGTGGAGCTAAAAGTATACAGATCTGTTCACTTCTACCTCACCACCTTTTTTGGCTTTCTGTTAGGAATAGGTCGAAACGTTGCGGGTCTGGCCCATTTGCAGTGTTTGGGACCGCCCGATGTTCAATTTATTAATTTCCCTCTAAGTGATGAGGTTTTTCTGAGTTAGTGGGTGGGTGCCTTGGCGTTTTTCGCTTGTCCGCCGCTTGAAACCGCGATATTTTCACTTTTACACTCTGAAAGTGCGTTTTAATGTTGGGATGTTTTTCCAGTAAAAACCATGCTAGAAGAGCTAGACCTTGACAATGCTTGACTGTCTTCTAAACACAGAATTTTATTGTTCGGCTAGAAAAAATTCCGAACCAGCCAAGAAATATCTCAATTTTTAAATTCAGTTTGCATAAATTAGGTTGGATTTAGAAGTGTTTTTTTTTCAAAAAATTTATCAACCTTTGTTTATTTATTTATCTATTGGTCACTTACAGACAAGGCATGGCACAGCTGCAGTGACTTATTTCACAACCGATTTACTTCATATCGAATAATCTAGGGAAAAAATCGCTGAGATGAAACTTCATAAGACCCCATCAGAACGTATAAACGAGCTGATCGGAGAGCAGTGCGTTATACATGGTTTTAACCAATAGGCCGCATAACTAAGCTCTCGAATGCGTACATTAGAACCACGAGCCACCGAGTCTTGGAAATAACTAAAGCTAGATAACCAGTACATTTGGAAATTGAAGGTTTCACTTGAAGCAACAACTCCAGCGGGACCCATACTTTTGCTACTAATGGAGTAAAAACATGCGTGAGCCTTAGCCAAGAACATAAGAGGGGCTATTGAACAAAAACTCACCTTGGAAAGCCGGTATAACAGATCCGGCTACGTGCCAACCCGTGCGTTCCACATTTCGAGCCGTCCGTCCACCTGCTAGCCGTCGAATGGCGTGGCGGGTGCGTGGAGATGTGCGATCGTCTATGGACCACCGGTACTATATGAACTCGGTTCTTTGAACCGTTTAACTTGATGCTCCCACCTGCGCTGGAATTCTGAATGTTCCTTGACAATACATGCGCCGTTTTCGTCCCAGAAACAGTAATGTTTGGGAGCTATGTTTCTCTCTGGTAATGGAAATCATTCAGAGATCTTCAGAAATGACGGTTCTTGGCAAGCCAATCGCACAACTCGTCCTGCTCGCCCCTTTCTCATTCCGAGGGGGATCAGAAGAGTACTTGTTTGGGGTCTTCGTCGGTGGTTCTCTTGGCTTCTTTTTTTTCATTTTCGCTCAACTCTGTATCTACAATTTCATTATCGACCGCTTTATGCACCAAATCGTTTTTGGGTTGTTCTCAAGATAGACACTTCCAGACACTCATTGGTGAATTCCTAAAAAAAACTTCTTCAAGAGAGGTTTCCATGCTGAACTCCCGAAAGATGCGCATTGTTCTTCAGAGTTTGAATTTCGGGTGAATCGTAGATGGGGATAAGTGAAACAATAGCTCAAAACCTGAAATTTGCTTTTTCCCGACTGCTCGACGGTAATTTTGGACCATCGATTGGACAGGGATCGTTCACTCAAAGGTGGAGGAAGGAGGAATAGTTGGTCGTGGTCGCCTCCGATCAGCGTGAGGATATTGAGTTGGTCTCCGCCATTGCCTAATTTCTAGTAGCAAGCTTATAATCTTCCATGAGCACCCACCAAACCGTCATTAGTGCGTGTTCTGAGAGTTGCACCCGTTATAGGTGAGAGAAGTCGAAGCACTAAGTGGGGTGTATACAACCAGGTAGTCACATCTGCACTTTTACGTTTATCAGCATGGTTTTGTCTTCGATTGGATATCTTCTGCGTAGCGTTCACGTCCCTCCTTGACGTCAACTTTTTTTTTCAGAATTTACTTTGTCGACATAAGGCAGATGTCATACTTTGAGTATCGTACGATTTCCTAGCGATCGCGATCGTGTTTTCCAAGCCAACCAAGTGATTCGCTGGGCGCGACGCGGACGCTAGTGGGTCGCTCGATTGCGAAGTCTGACATTGGCCCAAGTCTGTGGTCAAGTTTCATTTTGGAGGCTTCAGTTCTTTTTTTCTGAAAGTGTGGACAGGTTTCACAAGACATGTTGCCTAGGTTACCTCTACATAACGATTATAATAAATTTTCCGAAGGAAACGACTTTATATCCGTGAATGGTGAACATGTTAAGCATGGGGGGGGGGGTCTTGCCTTCTGAATGAATTCTGAATCAGGAAC
Organism: Teladorsagia circumcincta; assembly: GCA_002352805.1. Lineage (NCBI taxonomy): Eukaryota > Metazoa > Nematoda > Chromadorea > Rhabditida > Trichostrongylidae > Teladorsagia > Teladorsagia circumcincta. The sequence continues at coordinate 103,238 of KZ368860.1, read as the reverse complement.
AAGAGTGCGAAAAAAGAGCTATTCTGAAAATGATTTGTGGGAGTCAGGAAACACGTCCTACCTTCGAAACCTCTTGTCAATTATGGGGTTGTCTACGAAAGTGTAGCAATCATTTCTACCTAAACTCCGCTGTATTGGAATGTGGTTAGACACTTTGACTACGGTGGCTGCTGAATGACTCAAACGCATTCCTTCAGTGATTCACTCTTAGTATGTGCACCTTGGCGGGCATGTAGAATCCTTTTTGTTCGACTACTACAAGCTGAAAATAATGTGTTGCCGAGGCGATCCCAAGCCATTGTGATATGTGTTATCTGATCTCCTGCTCATTTAACCGTTCGTTCTTTTGCTCACGGATATCCTTTACTTGGGTCCTTCACTTGGGTTGTTATCAGAAGTTTATCCGAAGACGTACCACATTCGCTCGACAGCAGTTTTCGGGTAGAGGAGGCCTTGCCACCCTTTCTTGGTCCATTGCATCGAGAATTTTGTTATTCTTGTGATTTTGATGCCACTCAAAAGCATTTCTTATTCATTTCTTCCGGATTTCGAGTTCAACAAACGAGAACAAATGCAGAGTCAGAGCTTTTTTTTTCATTAACGCTTTATATTGCGGGCTGCTAAGTGCCATCGAAATCGTTGAAATTAGGAAAAAATTGTAAGGCGACTAGGGAAAAACAGCAATTTCTCGTCAACACTTCTTTATCCAATGATTTCTTTCAAGAATGGGGTGCCTGAACTTCTTTTCACCAAGAGTGTAAATGCCACTCGGAAGTTGAAAGATGTCGCTCGTAGGATATATCTCCTTGGTTACGCTTGACGGTGTCTTTCACTGCACCTGATATCGTCTGGAGTTTTCTTAGTCTTTGGTTTTCCTTTGATTGCTTTCCAGCCTCCAAATAGCTCTTACTATTACCAGAGTGTTCCTATTTTTTGAATCCTGATGCAGTATTTGAAAGGTGTACACCGCATTTCGTGGTCTACCAGTCGACGGCCCTTTGCTGTCTTCAGCTGCAATTGTTTTTCATACACTGAATTCAGCTGTTTTTCATCACTTACGGTCCTCCCAAGGTTGTGGTCACTTTTTTTCCTTGTTTGCCCCCCAGAATCCTTGTATCCTTTATAAGTGTATGTCACGGTATGCTCTGCTCACCTTCGCCGTACGTCTGCAGTTGTTCTCAAAGGCGTAGTTTACGATGAAAAGACAGCTCACCAGGAATCAGTCTAGAGGTGGTCAGTAATGCAGGGATGAAGAGAAAGACCCGGAACCTAGAAATGGGATCCATTTTGGTCGTTGATTTGCGCGTTAGTCGTGCTCGGTGCTGTCCTCTTCAAAGCCAACAGTCTCTGCCAAACGACTAGAGTCGGGGAGGGTGGACAGGCAGCGGCGGGAGCGGCACGGATATGGCCCTTCTAGAACGCTGGGCATACACTTCGTTGCGAAGCGCGCATCGTGTCGCACCCTTATGGCTAGGGGCCCACCTTCTTTGGACTAATGATAATTATATTTCCCTTCCTTCTACTACCTCCAACTTCATCGTGGAACCCTGCTTCAAGTTCTTTACCTTTGCGATCTCCTTCATTATCACCTAGTCTCGACAATGGTACCAGCTAAAGGCCCCAGCCTGACTCCAGCCTCCTGTTTTGTAGTGTACAACAGAAATATGGACAGCTCTAATATGAGCAGTGCGATTTTTGTGGTTGTGACTCTCTCCTATGTCATGCGTTTTTCTTTAACACGTTGACGACAGCGCCTGAGACATACGTCTCACACCTTACAGGCCATGAGGGACAGCGCGGAACATATGTGTTCCGCACCTATTGCACTCACTTTTTTCGCGCATGCGCGATTTGGCTAAGTTTTTTTATTTATTTCATGGAAAGAAACCGTGGCATAGTTACAACCTTAGCTGCTGAGAGAATAGTCAAGGATGTTATTTAGAGGAAGGTTTTCGAGTCCTACAAGACAAATATGGAACCTAAGGAATGACAAGTTACATATGTGTATCGGTTGAAAAGCGAAGTAGAATTACTTAAGAATCCACTGCAATTACGTGTGACAAATTTTGCTCCTCCATTGTTAGTTAACGCCTTCGAAATTGGAAAAAATTCGAATTTCTTATATTTTACTTCTAGGTAGATTCTGTGCACTGAAAATACTGATATAATTTCGTATCGATCATTTTTCATCAGTTTTTCATCAAAAGAAATCCGCTTGAATGACCTAGGCGGGCGTGCTCGAGAAACGCGCTGTTAAAAGAGTCTAGACGGGCGATGTCGTCAATGCGTCAAACTATTCATTTTTGTCAGCTGTGTTTGTTTTAGTTTTGAACTCACTCGAAATTCCCAAAAGTTTCAGTACATATATCGTTTGTTCTACTCAGAGTATACACCAGGTTGTTTACAGTTTTACATTTCTTGCCATTATTGGCTTTTGTTGACGGTGAACGTGGCAACAAGAGGGTATGTAAATGAAGCTTTTGAATAATTGATTAGTTTCTAAATGAAGGCGATGGGCAGAGTAGTTTTTCTGGTTTGTCATCCGTTTTCTACATGCGCTCATACATTTTTGCATTCGATTCAATTATCTCAGACGTTGTGTGAGTCAAAATCTGAAAAGGACGGAAATTACTTTGATGCTATTTAAAAATCCGCTGCTGTGTGCCAATAGGTTTGCAAGAAGCTATTGAAGTGAAGCTGCCTTCGTTCCCTCACCATTTTTTTCATGTAGCCGTTATTCATGCGAAGGCTCTGTAATTGTGTCTGTGGAAATGTGTAGAAATCAGCTGTGAGAATCTTGTCTCCTTGATAGAAATTTCTTCAATATTCTTCCATAATGTTCCGAACTCGACTGACTATTCGACGTAAAGAGGTGCCGTCTGCTTTCAATAACATAACCAGGCAGCAGATTGGTGAACTTTACATTAACAAGTAGTTGGCGAGCAGCCGACCGCGAGGGAATTAACTACGCAAAACAATTGTACCTCTATGTCATTCACGTTTCTGAGTGATGTTGCTCATTTTTACCTAACAGTTTATCCAGCATTGGGGTTCCAGTATTATGGGAATGCTCGAAAGCTTCTTCTATATTTTTCTATTCAAATGCAGAAAACAGCAGACTTCTTTGAAATCTTGAAAAAGGTGACTTGTAGACAAAATTTTGCTCTTGTATTATGTGACAAAAGAGCTCTTAGGTTTCGCTGACACCTCATTACGTCAGAAATCAGGAGACTAGGCCATAATTAAAAATATATGTATCGGAAGGGAGATTAGAAAATTACTTGATTGGAATGTTAGTAGAAAATTTAGGATATTTCGCCAAGAGGATTAGAAGCATCGATTGAAATCGCTGGAGAGCATTAAATATAGCATTAGGATGTCAGGAGACAAAGGTATTCCGTTCAAAAACTGCACAAGTATTGATTGATTGGGATGTGGACACCTTAAGGTCGATGCCAGACTTTACGAATCGAGCGATTCGCTAGCGTCCACGGTCGCGTTGCGATACCAGCCAATTGAGCGATGCGCTGGCAGCGACACGACCGCGGACGCTCGCGAATCGCTCACTTCGCAAAGTCTGTTATCGGACTAGATCCTGATCTCTTAATCAACACGTGTTCAACCTTCTCAGTTGATAATCTTCTTATCCTCTTGCTTTATCTCAAAATCCACCAATCGCAAAGTGTAAACGCGCTCTACTGCCAAGCTTACCATATTTTTTGTTGTTTTATTCTTTTCTTATCACTACTATTTCTTTTTATTACTGCTTTTGGTATTACGCATTCATTTTATTTATCATTATCGTACTATTATATATGTGAACTTTAAAAGTAAGGGATTACTTTTTCATACGCCCGTCGGAACTAAAAACTCATTGAAAAACTGTTCTACTTTTCGTCGAATTGTCGAGCGTTCCATAATGGCTCATTTACGTAGTCCCTCATATGACACTTGCACGAAACTTCATTAAGCGTGCTACTTCATTTTGTCTTTGTGACAGCATTTTCCAGTGAATAGTGTAATTAATGTTATCGTCTGGCCTCCAAGTATAGCATTTGCTCGAGTAGTTCTAGTTCAAGTTCGATTTTGTGAAAGCAGCTGCTATTGCGCGGCACCGCTTTTGATTTTTGGTCCGTTTACAATATTTTTTCGAATCTTTCGAAATTTGCTCCCTTCAGTGGTAGAATGAACAGCTTACTTGCTGCGAATTTCTACGCTCTGATTTTCTTATCACTCATCTCGGTCTCTTTTGAATTGATGGTTTCATGCAGTAACTTATGTTTTCATTTGTTTCCTTCTTGTAATAATTGAAAAATTAGCTTTTTAACTACCCAGCGGTGAGTACATGACGTGCTCTTCTATTTAAGAGCCATTCTAGTGGGATGTGGGATTTTTGTTTTTTCAAGAACGCTTTCATATCAGCAGTGCTCTAGCCCTCCCATCTTCTGGCAAAAATTGATTTCTGGGAAAGTAGCCCTTGAGGAATCCACCTTTCTGCTAAAGCGCTTTCCACTGTTTGGTTGCTCAGATATCGAAAGAATTGACTGTTTTTTTTTTTGACATTTCGTTTTACAGAATTTTAACAATTCTACTTGTCATTCTGAGAACTTTTAAAATTTCAGGGTTTTGGTCTCAGTTTTGTTTTATTATATACCACTAGATATATATGATTTGATTCCCTTTCGCTTTGAAACATTTGTTGGCTTTCTTTGAGTGAACTCGAATTCAGTCGTATTCGGATAGTGATTATCCCTGGTCATTTCGCTCTCAACTGTAATGGCAATAAAAGAATAGGTGATTTTGGGTTGCTCATTATGAGGCTTTTTCGTGGGTCTAGGATTAATTTCTTGATTCTTTTTTTCTCTCATTTTTTTTTCCAGAGAACACTTTACTCACGTATATTGGTCCGGGAACTTACCTCGGATTTTTGAAAAACATTCCAAATAACAACTCATAAGAAACAGGGCAATCCCTCACCTCACATAATACTGCGGCTGTTAAAGGCAAATGACGAAAAATCCGAGAGTTTCTCATGAAAATTGTTATTCGGGATGTTCCTTAGTATTTTATTGATGAAATTGTAACAACAATGTGCACATGGATAGCAGTGGTATTACGGGCGCCACTCCAGTATATAACAAGCTCAATCTGAACCTCGTCTAGCTAACACGTTGAGAAGCATTCAAGGGTCCCAGCTTTGTAAGGCTGACCATCGAACTTACCATCAGTTATTTGGGTTCAATTGATGGTTTTGAGATTTTCTTTTTTGTTACGTGATGGTGTTCAATTGTTTTTTTTTTTCACAAAGCCCTTTTAAGGACTTACTGAGCTTATTTTTTTAGTGCAGACAGCTTTTGTAGGAACATCTTCCAGCTATTTTTAGTTGGGATTTGTTTATCTCTTTCTCTAGAAACTTCCCACTAGTCCAACGACAGGAAATACATTTTTTCTGATTTTTTTTTTCTTCTCTGTGATGAAAGTTTATTTCCTCACTTGACTTACTTCTTCTACCTTGAATTACTTCTACTTACCTCTTCTCGAAATCTGAGTACTGTAGGTTGGAGCAATTTTTGCCGATTCGTGATTTTTGTCGTAGTGCTATAGGTGACTGATGAATGACTCCTGCTCATGACAAAATCGTGCGAGTTTCTGATCGCCCATGCATTTTTTCCTCTAGATGTTGCGTATGCTGAGGAATCGCCGATTAGAACAGCTCTCCGGCTACGGCGACGGATTTATCGAAAAGACAACGTCCCTTGAAGATGTTTCTCGGAAATCGCGTACACAGTTCGAAGACCATTTATTCGCTGGTCGGACGGCGAGCGAACGACGACTATCGCGGAGAGATGACTCGCCACCGAAAAAGCCAAAACCACGTCGAAGGTTCTTCCGTAAAGGAAGTGATGAGCGACGGTCGGGCTCGGCTCCGGCTATACTGAGAAGATGCAAGGAAGGTTGTGGCTGTAGTCTACCAAAAATGTATTATTTGTATAAAATGAAGCGGGCTTATTCATTACTTTTTTGTTGCATTTTATCGACTTTTATTGATTCCAAAA
>KZ368857.1:10473-20725 GCA_002352805.1 Teladorsagia circumcincta | reverse complement strand
CACTGTAGTGATTGCGTCACGTTGAATAGAACTACCATTGTACGTCCTACATTGCACAGCACGCGCTGCAACTCGTTCACTGACTGCCTTTTTGCCTCTCGACGGGCCTCCTGTCGGCTAGCCATGTCTACAACTCTGCAATTTCACCCTTGTGCCACATGACCCGAAGCTGCGAAGACTAGGACAGAAACTTGGATGTGGATCAGGATAAAGAGATTGTACTTGTACGGCAAAAATGCCACCGTTGCACGCGAAGCTAGCCACCACGGGCTAAAGCGATGAAATTTATCACTTCGCTGCACGCTCTGACCTGGTTTCTGCGTGGCGTCGCGATCCTCCTGTCCTGGCCCATTCTCACATAGAACTATCAAAACCACTAACTTTCCTTCCATCTGCTGTCGAAATTTTGAGCGGTCGAAGAGTGGACGATTTGCCGACATACCATGGTAATGTCGAATTCATTGAAGTCAGAAGGCGTTTCAGCCTGTCAATATTGACATAGTTATCGTCATCGAAGTGGCAGGACCAGCTAAATATGGACAATAAAGTCTAGTGAGAGCTGACGTGATTGATTTTCCCATTGCTCTACTGCGGTCTACATCGCAGTGCACTCATTGAAACGTACCACAAGAACCAAGTCGCTACTGCTGGCGAGATTCGTGGGCAAACAAATTTTGTTTTATAATATGTTGTAGTATAACAACAATAAAACCTGTTAAATTGAAATTAAGGGCGGAAGTGGTGTAGTGGCAAGTGCACGCTTACCACGCACGCAAACAAGGGATCAAATCCTGGGTCGTGCGTCGTCCGGGCTAACCAAGGCTTCCATCCCTCCGGAGGCGGTTAATTGGTACCAGACTTGTCTGGGAGGATAAAATCACTGGATTGTCCTTCGAATGGCCCCCGCAAGTCACTGTATAGGCCACATCGAATTCAAATCACCACTACAAATGTACGAATGGAAGTAGCCGCATCTCAAAAAGGGATTAGTCAACGGCGAATGCCTAATCATTTATCGTTTATTACTGGATATACCCCGTTGAGTTGCATCGGCTTGGCACATTCGCTTGATCGGATCAGTCTCAAACGATGCGTGACAGATGAACTGTGAGTGCCGTCTAGTGTGCCTCATTTGTCTCAGAAAAGATCACAGCAACCACCTGCGACTCGGCACAGTGATTTATGCATAGGGCGATCTGGTTCTGACAAATTTTATCCGACAAAAACCTGTCCTCTGGGAATCGTTGGCCTGGTTAACAATGCATGCCACTGCTAACCTGCCAATATTGGTGTTTGCACTTACAGATAAACCCTTGTAGGTAGCTCCACTATATACTATGCACCACAGAAAACTAGAGTGCGTACTGTAGTTTAGAGAAGATCAGCTATGCATTTGACTTTTATTGGTAAATCAAGAGTTATTTGAATGCACTACTGTCTACCTAAAATATCACCTGGAGATCAACTGATGTTCACAGCAGCTCCCTTCTCTTCTAGATAAGTCTGGCGAGGTTTACTGGTATTGAGTAAGCTACAGGTGACATAACATATTTATATAGTAAAATATATAGATTTATACAGACAGATTATATTTATTTGTAAAATTGGAGCGAACGTAAACAATAAGCTTCAAAAATGTTAATGGTCCAAAACGGAGGTGTTATGCCAATCTTCTCTTTATAGTCTACTATGATCTCATTGAATAATCAGTTTTTGAAATTGTCAACGAAGTATTTAAAGCAACAGTCTCAGCAGGGTCGAAGTGGGCATGGCGTACAGGAGCGCACCTCCTCTTGCCAGCAGTGGAGATCCCTTCACGATCACGATTCGCATCGTGAATCGACTTCAAATAGTCCTTGTAGTCCCAAAACGATCGCAAATGCCTCCGCAGTCAACCACGTGATCTCCACTGCTGGCAAGTTGTGCGGGCGTTGGCCGCCACGCCCACTTCGACCATGCTGGGATTGTTGCTTTAAGTTAAGATTTAGGCATGCAACCTAGCAGCTCACCTGGCGTTCTTTTTCACAAAAAAGATCAGCTCATGGTTCATTTTACAGCATAGTGATTTCCTGTAAATAATTCTTAACTGTTCTACTTCTCTTAATTTTGTACGAAAATTATTGGGAAATCAATAATTTTATCAGGTACTTAATGCTCTGAGCTGAATGGATTCATCGTAATCAGTTGGAGCAGGAAGTCCAGAAAGTGAAAGGTAAGATGATAGTATCACACTTTGAATGTACTTATTTTCCCACCAACCTGTCGTGTCCTGTAGAGCAATGTGTTTCGATCAAATGATCCCCGAGTTGAGCTTTCAGCTTCTTGTCTCTGGAGTCCGTAAAAAAGTAGACCTAGAAATAATAATACTGATTGCATAACCAAACGCTGTGGTCTCTTCAGTTACAATTCTTGTCCCTCCCTTTACCTTCTTTGAATTCCAGGTGACAGGGTAAAACTTTTCAATATAACCATTTATCGGACAGAAAGCGAATATAAACTATAAATATATAGAGAAAAATCGAGGTTCAAAAATAAAAAGGTGTGAAACTTTCGGGAAATCGGAATAGGAATGCCGAAGTGCAGAGCTCCCATAGTTTCAGAAGATCAGACTATTTCATCTATCAATGATGCTTTCAGTGCGGAATTCGGATCCTTATTGTATCAGCGGACCCTGCGACTGCGCGGGACTGACGCTAGGGAGAAGAAGATTGTGTCTCCATCTCCATTTCTTCTTCCCTACTACGTCACCGTTCTTCCTTAGCTCCCTTTCCTTTTCCTTTTCTTCGTGCCTATAACTCTTCCTGATATTTTTCATCTTTTTGTGTCGAGAGTGAATGTGCGCGCGGAGAGACGGCTCGCGGGTGCGAGAGAGCGAGAATTCTCGACGCGCTGTTGCGATCTACTCAGGCGATTTTCAGTATGGCTGGAGGTAGCCGAAGATACGATATCGTGCATGGTGTAAGCGTGCAGATAGTCTGACGGAACACAAGCCGATCGTGCTTACACAGCCTAACTTGCTTTGCCCTGTGAGTCCACCGGGTCCACGACTACGATCAGGTGTAGCCATTGATAAGTCAGGTAACTCAAACCTTAGCGTTACCTTGGTAATTGACTTACAGCCACCTCCAGCGCATCCTGAACCAAGCAAAATCAAGAGGAGGATCACTCGTAGGGAAGCTCTATAATTTTAGCAGCAGCTCCCGTCCTTCTAGGCTGCTCAAGCGATAGTGCAGAGTATCTTTATTGAAATATTCACAAAATAGTCGTGTCGGAAGCTTCCTGACCAACCCAGTATAATAAGAATACCAGTAAGTGCAAGAAATTCGGCGTAATTTCCAATGTTTGCACAGCAAACGTTAAGAAATAGAAGGCAAATGGGAATATATTCATATCCAAGAGATCCACCTGAGAAACGCAAACAATTCATTGGTGATAGCGCGCACCATCAAAAGAAAAATGAAAGCGTTGGTGTAGGGCTTCTCAAAATAAGTGTCACTTTATACTAAGAAGAAAAGCCTAGAGTAGAATAATAGCATCAGAACGCTTACTTTTTATTCTGATACAAGGAAGGTCGGCCAGGCTGTAGAAGGTTCCTCGGAAAGATTTTTTGAAGGTTGTAGAAATATCTACAAGAGAAAGCGCAAAGCTCAAGATGAGTTTTCCTGTGTAATGCTAGTCAGGTCTGAAGGCACGGGTGGGGGTCGCATGAGGGTTGCTATTTCGGAAATTACACAGGAAGTGCGAAGTGATTGGAAGAAAAAACAAAAGCAAACGCTGAAAAGTAAGTACCCTCCCCTTCAAAAAGCGAGAAAGAGTCGGGTGCAGACCACCTACTTCACTTTACATTATACTTTCTCGCTTTCTGAAGTAGAGTATAGTAGCATTTCAAACATTTGAATGTTGCAAAATTTCCAGCGGTAGCAGCGCTTTCTAGGAGACTGCCCTCTCAACTCTCCTTTGATCTTCAGATAGTAAGAGAACTGTGCTTTTAGGTTCTAGCTCTTTGGGTATTCCAGTAGAACTGCACACGAACATTTTCAAAGTAATCTTGAGGATATTGGTGTAGCGGTGTTCCAAGATTGGTGTAGGCTCGATTCGGCCAATATTTCGGCAAAAAGCTTCAGATAGTGAGAAGGAACGACTGCGGGAATCGAGTGAATGACGATTCAAGACGGTTTCTTAGGTTCCCCATCTTGAATGACCTCTGTGGTAAGATCGTCTCGACCGGCACTAGCTGCCTAGCAAGTGAGTAAATAAACAGTGTCCATAGAGAAAGATTATAAATAACCTCATGGCCAGCATCTTGATACCAGGTGTCCAGGATGTCGCTCACACGCGTCTTATGAAATTTATTAGACGTTTTCACCGATATCGCGAACGTTTCGGCTCTTTCCGAGGGGACAGCCTGAAAAGGGCGGTGAAAGAATCAACTTTGTATAGGCTCGAAATGGACTGGCTATTCATGAAAGAAAAGAGGGAAATCGATTATTTGATACTGTAACAAATATAACAGCATAATTCAAAAATTTCTGGTTACAAGCAATATAAATCACTGCCGAATGGAAATATGAATTCGTACCGTAATTAATATCAATTCGTGAATAAGGGTCACCGCCCAGACGCACATCGCGTTCACAGCCAGTAATGTTTTGGCCGCCTGATTATCAATTAGGCGGGGCTAACCCTCGATGTTTACAGCGCACTGTCATTGGGAGGCTTGAAGTTATGAAGAATCCACATATCTCTCCGAAGAATGTTGTCGAAGTTTGTTACGTAAGCTATGGCTTGGGCTATTTTTAAATTTTTCACTAGAAAGCCTCGTGAGGCTCAAGGCAAGTTACGTGCGGCTCGTTTCAGCAAATCACTATTTCATTATTCTTTTTAGTTGTATGTATCATTTTTAAATTATCCCCCTAATGAAGTTCCGTGCCACAGTATGTTGGCGGATTATACACCAGGGAGTTGTGTAAATAATAAGTGGTTGAACACTAGTATAAGCAGGTCAGTGCTGGTAACTCAGTTGATAACTTTACTTTTACTTTTATCTACTTGTTTATACTTTGAAGGCACCCGGAGGGTTTGTGCATCATGAAGCGTAAGAATTATGTGGGTCCTCCTACGAACTGAGTCCTTACCACCTCGAATACTGAGCCGATAGATTCTGCAGGCACTTCTGAGTTGCATTAAGTTGGAACTCCTGCGCCGTGCGGCAGAAGAGCCAAGATAGGGAAAGCACAGTTTATATGGCTTTGCTCAACACATTGACGACAATGCGAGTCTTGGTGTTTTGGCCTTGTGAGACCGACGCGATTTTGCGGCCGCATTTGCCGCGGTATACATATCACCCGCACGGTCCAACAAGGCCCGTTTTTGGGAAGTCGAACGAAAAAAAAACAACTTCAGAGAGGGTACTAAGTAAGTTAGCTCATATGATAAAAGTACAAACAAAGTGGCTCCTCCAGCAGAAATTTTGATTGAGTAGACGCCCATTTAGGGTTATGAAATGAATCAAATTGAAGACGTTGTTGAAGAGTGTTCGTATAAGTTTTTCCATTATAAAAGCTGGAACTTCTCACAACTTGACAAATTTGTCGTCCTCAGAGTTTAGGCTAAACACTTTTCAACGCCTTTCACAGTTTTACTCCCTTCTTGGGAGTTAACTGTGAATTTGAGCTGAACTGAAAAGTTCACTGCTTTTCAAAAGCCTTCGTGAAATTGAAGCATAGTTAACTATTCCATGGACCACAACGTTTATATTTAGTTAGATCAATGTCCCATCCATAAGATAAAAGCAAAAAACTTCGGCAAAAGTGGTGCATCTGGGAAAAATAATGATGGAATGGGTGCATATCCTCCGCACGGTCCGACGTGGCCTGCAAAGCGCGGGATATATGTCCCCGCGCTGTCGTCAATGTGTTGAATTGAGTCGGGGAGTGACTTGTTGCCCTCTCCCCCTCCCCTGTACAGTGCTTAGCACTTACAGGTCGTATCCATGTGCTACTCTCAGCGGGCCCTGCGACTACGCGGGATTAACGCTAGGGAGAAGAAGATCCATGTCCTACTTTCACATTTCATTATGAAGCAACTTGGATCCCGAGGGGCATGAAACAGTTGTGGCACACTTCGAAACACGCTGAGTTGAAATAACTGTAACCACGTTTGAGCATATTTTGTTGAGACGCTCGAGCGACGCACAGCGCTGAATATGATCCCCGGACCGCGAGCGCGGTAAGCGTGCCACTTGCCACTGCACCACTTCCGCCCTCGAAAAATTACAACCCAAAAAAATTCTAAAAATTGATAATTCTTGAAAAGACACGTTGCATGGTAGAAAGTGTGCAACTGAAAGCATGGTGTGCGAATTCCGTGAGCGACTGATCCGTGAACTATTATGCAACAGCTCGCGACCTCTCCAGTCTTCCATGATTTATTGCATGCACTTGTCAGATTTGTGTATTACTCAATGTTGTGACAAGTTATAACACTCATATGTGAACTGTTCTCACAAACAGTCACAGCAAAAACATGTGCGGAGCAGTGAGCACGTTTATCGCAGCGGGGACCATCTCGTCATCTAGTTCGCACTTTTTAGACCGAAAAACAAATTGTTGTGATTGCAACTTCATAGAATACTTGTGAGTTCTCGAAAGCGACGTGAAACACAAAGACACAGGTACAGGAAGACGTAACAAAGGGTATTCCACGGAAGCTCTGCCTTTGGCGAAAAGCTCCTTCAACTAGGGTAACCATTGAAACACAAATGATTAAGAATTATCTCCGTCAATATGTACAACACACATTTGAGAAAAATTAATGCTCCCCTCGTCGTATTTTGACACGGCTATCGGTGCCGTTGTGTTTGGCGTCTTGAATGTTCAACAAGGAGCTGATGATCTTCAAAAATGGATTCTGTTCGGTTTCCAGCGCACTGCATTCGTTGCCAGATCTACAATAACACCATAATGAAAGGACGCCAAAGACTAACAAAATCATTTAAACGGCTTCACAGATCCAAAGAATGAGTGAGTTGAGGTTGAGGGCTAAGAGCACGTGCGATACGTACCCCTTATGGTTTGTGTGAACAAACAACCAGTTACGAGTACCCACCACAGGCTGTATTACCAAACCTAATACGGGTTATACCTACAAGTCACAAATTACAGGGATGAGTATTCATATAGGAACTGTAAGAAGCAATACATAACGAACTAGGATGATGACAAAATCTGGGCGGAGAACCTCACTATAGGAAGGCCTCCTAAGCTTATGGAGAGAGACGAAGTCCTCAGAGAAAAAATGCTCACGCACCTTGGAGCAGGGTTAGTAACGGTCGAGGAAATCCTCGACCATGGTTCTCTGCTGTGCGAGAGTAGTGGCGAGAGTCAGTGTACGCGCGGAGGGCGCAGACGGCTCGCGAGTTGCAAAAGTGATTGTCAGCGCGGGAGAACGTGAAAGAACTGGCAAAATCCTCAACGAGCCGTTGTCGTCTCCTTGAGCGATTTTCACTCTGCCTTGAAGTCTCTCTTCTCCTCTATTTCTTCGCCCTAAAACTGAAGTTCCGTAACCCCGCAATGACACGGGCTCCCCCCCCTTCCCTCACTCGAACCACATTGCGCCAAATTCTTCACGGACATCCCATACTTCCATTCATGCTTCTTCTCTATCCAAACTAGCAACAGCCAAAAATTATAAGAAAATGCATACCTGAAGAGTCCTACGCAGCAGCCTCGCCAGAGAATATGAAATTCCCCATTGTTGATTAGGAAGTTCGTGCCGCTGGGACAAACGCCGAAATTACAAGCTCGCTTATCTTCGTTCCTAAATAAAAGAGCATTTCAAAAACGTGACGGATACGTGCTTGAAGTACTTTTACTTGTAGGTATTAATATTCTTGAAATAAAGCCACAAACAAAGGTCAACATGGCACTGAACAGCAGATTCAATTAGGAAGTGGATTCTACCCAAAGCTGTAACCATTTAGAATAGTAACTGACGCGCAAGGAAACACAAGGACCAGTAGTTGCAGAGAGTGTGCCTATTCTTCCGTTGCTAGCGTCAGACTGCAGCTAGAGCGATGCGCCAGCGATTCGAAAGTATGAGAAAGTCGCGAGAACGAGAAAGGACCGGCCACTTTCCAACACTCTTGATTGGCTTGCGTCGCGTCTCTGAAATCGCGAAGCGCTCAGGTCTTGCATTGACCGCTTTACTGCTGCCGTTTTGAAGGAAGGCCCGTCGCACGGCGAGAGTGGTGACACGCAGGTGGGTCAGCGGACGAGTCGCAGCGCGTTCTATGCAATATGAGACGTAATAGGGTACACTCTACTCAACCTGACGCTAATTCGATACAGTATGCAAGCGACTCGCCCGCTCACCCGTCTGCGTCGCTGTGACCCGTCTGCGTTTCTGCCATATTGCCGCGCGACGGGCCTCCTGCCGCGAACCTCATTTTGACTCGTGGACAGTATACCCGCTGTCAGCGCCCTCGCGCGCAACGTGCCCTCTCGCGTATTGTCCCTCGTCTACACGGAGTGTGTCACCATTGCATCACGGTCGACCTCACAATTAAGGGAGGTGTTCAATCCCAGTGTTTTGTATAGCTCCTTATGTTACTTTTTCTCCCTGACTATCCTCTTTGTACGTCTTATTCACAGTAGCACGGAATGACAAATTACACATCGGCCCAAATTTGATCGCGCGTCTACCCTAAGGGTTTAAACAGATTAGTTCGACGGCAGGGCGAATCATGGCTCTCCACTGTGCAAGAGTAGTGTCGAGAGTGAACGCGCGCGCGGAGAGCGCAGACGGCTCGCGTGTGCGAGAGAACGAGAATCCTCGACGCGTCATTGCCATTTCCTCGAGCGATTTTCACCCTGACAGGCAAGCCTCCAGTCACAAACACTCACTACACGCGCTCGACGTTCCCAACATTAATCTCGCAACTTCCGCTACAAGGAAGATTTTTAAGATCAACCTCACAAGCACAAATAAGTTAGGGTGCAATACAAGTGGGATGGGCACGCCGTAGTTTTGAATACGGTAGGCGTTAAAGTATGTACACGGGGACGGCTGCCCGCTACTACGGTGTCACAATAGTCGAAGAAATTCATGAGCTGGGTGGAGTGTAGCCACTTCAGGGGGGGGAGGTGAGGGCAGTGTCACTTGACATGCGAGTAAAGCTGAATGTGTAAGTTTCTTCATATCTTCATAACGTCTCGTCATGTCATTTCAGTGGGCACCAGTCCTTACGTACATTTACGTTTCAAGCCTACCGTATTCCGAAAATACGGCGTGCACATCTCCTATGTATTGAATCTAAATTAGCTCACCGGCACTCTGTCTTCTGGCACTGCCTCGTTCTGACTCGATGCCCACATCCTCCACACTGCTGGGAACACTCTCCTATCCATTCAGACCAGTCTCCACAATTGCACCCTGAAAATTATGTAATCGGATTATGTAATCAAGTGCGATCATGGGTCAGTAGCAAACGGCTCTGTAATCGTACACATAGCACCAATTCGCGGTTTCATGGTATAGGCCGTGTATACATTCACAAGCCATTACGATTCTGAATGGGAGCGACGCGCTAAAGGGGCGTGGTAAATGCTGAGCAATCTAGCACCCCCCTCCCCCTATGTATTCACGGCAGGACATATTTTTCGGTCAATAAGGCGTCCTTTGAATCTGCAAATGCGTAGTGATGCGTTCAGAGTTCTACAATACCACGCTGGGCAAATGGGGGAAGGGAAGGTAAAGTAGTATAGTGAGAGGGTCAGAACAGCTGTCCCAAAGCTGGCCTCGAAACTCCAAGAATTCGAGTCTTGAGCGCTTCCACATCCTCTACTCTTCCTAACCATAACGAAGGAGATGAATTAACCTCCTGGTCCATGATTTGTTGGCGCTTCCGTGGTTTCTGGTAGTGGTGCACGAGTAACCAGAGTGTGAGTGATTCTGAACCGACCGATAAGTAATGAAAATGAAGCAAGGTTACGATAACCATTGAAAAAACAACGTGTAATATCCACTATTAACGTACGACTGTTGTTTGGTAGCAGGAAACAGAGTGAAAATCGGTACGCCTACAGTTGTAGTTGGTGAAGGTGTTGTGGTCCGGAGCCTTTCCCACTTCTGTAAAGAAAAACACGTAAAGCAACAGTGCAGCAGGGCGTGGCGGCCAAAGGTCGCACGCCCTCTTGCCGGCCGTGGAGATCTGTTCATGATCACGGCTTGCATCGTGAATCGACCTCACATA
>KZ383076.1:0-10056 GCA_002352805.1 Teladorsagia circumcincta | reverse complement strand
TTAGACCATGTTTATTATTGCATGTGGGCCCGATAAAAGTTAGGTTTGTAGGTACTACTGAAGCCATAATTGTGCGCCATTGCATTTGCATACATGGTTTGGTTCGTTCTTTGATCCATATGTCCTGATAGAACGTCCTTTGATCCTGATGTAATCAGGATCAAAGTACGTTGCATCAGCGCATATGGATCAAAGGACAAACCACGTTTCAGAGAGGTGTTGGCTGTCCTGATACCAGAACAGCCAAATGCTTTTTCTGGAAGATCGCCCCTATGTGTGCTGTTTTTTTGCGCGAATCGCAAAAACCAAAGGTGTCCCGATAAACATTGCCATCATCCTGCTGCCGATACTGCTTGATAGGGATTATTGAAAGGCGAGTGTTCATGATTCTACTTGTTTCATGCTCAGGATGTAGTTGTGTTTCATGTCATGTTTCATAATTCACTAGAATGTTTTTGAATTTCTACTTGTGTTCCAGTTCAGGGTCGAAAATTGACATGGATTTTACGAGAAGTGAGTTCGCAATTCATAAAATGTGAATGCCCTTGTTTCATTCGAACCTTTTGTATTTACAACAATTTTGCTTTATCCTACTTGTTTTATACTCAATGTTTCACCGTCCATTCTATTATCCATAATTATTTCCACATTTTTATTTCACGGCCGAAATTTACTCTGGGTTTTGAACGAGAGTGAGTAGGAGTGACAGACGAGAGGGCACTCACATTGGACGCATTGACTCATTGGCGACATTACGGCTCAATGGGGTGACGCATTTTTTGCCACGTGGGACGATGCGGCTCGATCTGGGGATGCAGTATATAAAAACTCCATGGCGCAAGTTGGCGCAAGTTCTAGTAATCACATCTTGATCAGCAGGCTCCGTAGTATCTATAGGCACGGTGGTTCGGCGCCGGCGCCCTTGGCGCCAAGTTGGCGCCACATGGCGCTGGCGCCTTTTTGCCACCAATTTCGTTATAAACTTACCAACAAGATTGACTGACGGTCCTAAGCATGGGAATGACATCCATTTGTCGGCGCCTCATCATTTGGCGTCTATTTGGCGACAAAAAAAGCTCCAGCGCCAATTGGCGCCGCTTGGTGCCGGCGCGAATGTATACTAATTTGTGTTCAGGATCGCCTATTACCACTCAAGGCTACTAAGAAAATGGTGGCAAGAGAGCTTAGGCGCCAATTGGCGCCGATTGGCGCCACTTGGCGCCGGCGGTAAAAATGGATGTCATTTCCATGTTCAGCACCATCGATTTCCCCTTGGTGAAGTTTCGTCACCCATAAATGTTTGCGACCTCCTGGGTTATGTTAGTCAAAAAGACTGTCTTCTGGGACGATGCGTCCCCTCATCGAGCCGCAAAGAAGAAAGCGCGCGGTTCCACGTGGCAGACACGTGAAAAATCGCATTGTCGCCAATGGGTTAACAAACACACTTCTCACAATCAGTTAACAATCCATGCAGTTTCGCCCCTTGAAAAAAATAAGAAGTAGAAAGGAAATGATTATGAAACATCGGACATGAAACAAGTAGAATCCTGAACAGTCGTTGTTCAATCATCGCTATCAGGTAGAATTGGCAGCAGTATTATGGCAGTATTGACCAGGGCTGCTATTTCCCCCATTCACGCGCATTGCGCAGAAGTAAAATCTCTGACGGAGCGGATTCCGACACCAGCCTAGGCGATCTAAAAAGCGTGAGGGTCGCGTATTTGCACTCTGATTCAACTATCTGTGAACTTTGCATGAAGATTTTATTTGTACATTAAGCAATGGAGTCGCGTGAGGGGATTCCGTGTCCCGTTTCCATGGAGAATCCGGAGCCAGAGCTGGTGGAGAGGATGGTGAGGAGGAGGAGGCAGAGGGAGGCGCGTAGGGAGGCTGAAAGTAATCAAAGGTTGATTCTTAAATTTTAGGCAGTGTGAATAGATGAAATATTTCATTTCATGCGTTCAGTTTTTGCCTCATTCTTGGCAAAATTCTCACGTCTTCGAGGCTAGGGAACCTCGAATGGTGCTCCTGTGACTCGTGTGTGCCTTTCACCACGATCCGTGAGAATTTATGCTGCCGAGAGGCTTTGGAGAGTGAGGAGAGATGCAGCGAAGCCCTGAAGGGGTTGCAGGACAAGATGAAGGAGTGCGAAGATTGCATCGTCCGCCACCCTGAATTTTACGGAGTGGTTCTCCACCCCCCGGTAATTGCAAATTGCTTGTGGAACACTAGTTGTATGTCATCGTGCACAGTTCAGGTGCTTCGCATGTTGATGAGGAGCCTAAGGTATGAGAGAAAGAAACAGAGGGAACCAATAGAAGATGAGAACAAGCGAGTTTTCTGTTTGCATCCACTGGTGTTTGAGTCACATGATTCTATCCATTCAGAAGCCTCCGATACTGCGCCTATCGCGCATTCGTTTTCTGGTGTTATGGCCAGCTTGGAATGAATCGGAGGTATGAGATCCCCGCTTGCGTTAGGGGTGCCATAATGGAAGCCTACCCCTCAAGCAGCGGGGTCTACGTGGGCTTCAGGGTAAGGTTCTCTAGTTACGGGTAATGTCTCTCGCGCATAATTTTATTTTTAGGCAAGTGGAACCTCCGCTGTGTGTGACAGTGAAGAGTGGAGGGAGTCTGCGCTCTAGTGATTTGTTTGAGAATAAAGTTTGAATGGTAATACTCACTTACCGAATTACAGTTCCCATTCGTATTCTTCTTCAGCCTCCATAAGGTCTACGACCCACTGTGGAGTACGAGTTGGACCTTTCGCTTGCAAGGCTGTAAGACGATTCCTGAGGACCTCCTCCAATACAAAGTCTCTCCATACGTGTTTTGCTGGAGACTTGAGAACCAGCTTTGACTTCCTATTTAGGTATTTCCGCTGGATCTCTCGCGTCTTCAGCACTCTTCTTTCCCCGCTCCCTTCGGCTAGCCGCAATGTATTCATGTGCATTGTGGCCATTTTGACGTAGAGCGGGTAGGTCTCAATTGGAAAGAACGTTTCTTTCGGACAATACGCTCTATCCAATGAGTGCTTTGCCTCGCATACGGAGGTACCTCCATGCGGGCCGGCTTTCAGCAAATCCAGTTGGAAAGAATTTGTAAGGACGACGTCCCGGAACTTCCTATAAACTTTGCTGTCCTCCTCGAGCTCTTCGGGTCGCGGACCTTGCAGAGGCTTATGCGAGCAGCTAGTGAAAGGGCCGGTGAGGTCATTCTGCAAACACCTTTCTTCATGAGATGTGACTTTTGTGATCAATCAAAGTGCAGACCAGTGGCCACTGATGCACGCCACGAATGTGCATCAAGCACGTGTTGAATATGGGCCTCGTGAGCCCCGACGCAGCTCCACGCTCTATTGATGTCCACAAGTGCGTCTTGACCTTCTCCGTCCACTCTGCGATGTCACCGCAATCGTCGACCTTAGCTGCCTATAAAGTATTATAATTATCTCTTTGAACATTATGCTCGAATGTTTTCCTACCTCTCTTAGCCGATTGCCAAGCCACTTGACGAGGTGCCACCCGTCATAATAATGACGGATGACACCGACCTCAGGTGCCAATTCTCGAATCGCAGCGCCCAGTCGACGACTACGGTCTGTTGTCACTGACGAAACTTGCAAGCCTTGTGCTGCCGCCCACCTCAACGCTCGTTTAGTGCCTTCAACTTCCATGCGCGTGCTGACGTTCTCTGTAAAAATTTGTTTGCACCAATGGTACTAGGAGTATTGGTGCTCATTCATAAGAGTCTCACCCGTCTCAGACCGATGAAGTACCTCAGTATGCAGCACCAACTTAGTCTGCGTATCCGCCAGAACCACTCTACAAATCAAGGCCGAAAAACCGCGGCTGTCGTACGCCCCATCGGTTGCCAGATGGAGTCCTGCACCCTGCATTTACGAAACTTTGTCAGTTGTTAACTTAGTCTTGAAAAAAAAAACTAGATGCAGTACCTTGTACTTCCTCGCTATCATTTCAAGCACCAGCTTTTGCTGTGAGAGGTACACGGACTCTATAGCTGGCTTAGTCCACTGGAACACCTCGAAGAAGAAAGTTTTGGAGAACATGGCAAGCTTGGTCTGCTGCGCCCACCGCGCCAGAGCCTGAACTCACGAAAGAATAAAATATTATTTGATTCTTGACTAAAAAATCAGCACTGACCACGTATCGTAGGCCAGTGGTGATAGCCGACACTGCTGCTACAACGTTGCCCTTGAACTTTCGCTCTCTCGAGTGAGGCACCAGACGATCTTGACTCTCCCACCTTTTCACAGGTGGAGAGCGGATGCTGCAAATCTCACACACGAAGCGGACCACCGCTGCAGTTCCGACTGGCTTCAGCTGCTTTCTACCCACTGTATGTCCGCATTCGGGACAGAAACGGAATAGCTTCAGGAGCTTCTCCCCTTTGACCAGGAAGTACTTCTGCATATCAGCTTCATCCGTCTCTCCCAGATTCATCAACGTCTCCGTGGTGCTGGATTCCGAACTACTTCCACTAGGGACATACTCCGAAACCTAGAATCGCGTTCTACAACAGCGGAATGAATGACTTTAGATTCGTCTATTTACAAAACCTGTGCACTCTGAGTGGATGCCACATCATCATCCTCGTCGTCCGTTTCAGTCGTGCCGACATCTTCTTTGGAGACTACTTCTAGTTCAGTCCTTGCTTCAGGAAGAGACGACGGCCCTGCTACGTCAAAATTTGGTTCTAATAACTCCTCCTCCTGCCCCTCCTGGAATAGTGGAATAGGTTTATCACAGGACGCAATTTAAGTCATATGTATAACGAATCATTGCTAAACCTCCTCCTCATAGTGCTCAGGCCACAAAGGAGTTCCGTGATATTTCCTCAGGGCATTGTTCACATACACCATTACTTCCCGATCTCTGATGGAAATGTTGCTCTGAATATTTAGTCGTCAATTACATGAGAGCAATCCCACCCTTCAAATGAACCCTACGTTAGTCATGCTGTTGATTGCTTCCACGATGTGTGCTGGTATATCTGAAGTATTGAAGTAAGCAGTGCTTCCACGCGAAGATGGATCATGATAGTAGGAGAAGCGCCTTCCCATAACCAGCATTTCAGAAGCCAAGTACTGCGCCTGTTCATGGGCATGGTTTTTAGTGAGAGATTTCGGCGAACTCTTTGACTTACCGCGTAGGCGACGTGTGAGTGACATAGGTACTTGTTGTGCTTGCTAATCTGTTCAACCAGTGTGTCCACATCTGCCCTGTCTACAACTCCGATCAACGATAACGTCGCTACCATAATAGTGTTCATTGTTTTGGAAGGATTCATTCGTTTCATGGAGATTGCATTGGCAAACTGTCCACAAAAAACGCACGTTTGCTTCATTTTGTAATGGGAACCTAAACTTCAGATGTCAAGTTTCAGCTTGCAGAACACTTGGCGCGATGTGGCTTGGGGGAAGGGGCATAACGTAAAATTGTCAAATTCACGGGAAGGCTAAGTTCCAAGTCCATGCTTCAAAGACTAAAAGGAGATCGAGGTGCGCAAGCAATGCTCAATATCGCATCCCTTGCGTTTTGGTACAATCCCAGTGGCCTTTCTGCGTGCTACCCCTCCCGGGCACATTGCGCCAAAGACTTATTTACAAAAAAGGAAAGACGCCAAATCAAGAGAATATCACAAGAAGAGCACAGCAAGACGACTGCGCTCACTCCAATCAATCATTGATTGCTCGCACCAACGCTGTGATCTTCCCATCATGTAGCGATGCGCACAATTATGGCTCCAATTTGATGATGCGCAAAATCATGGCTTCATTATGACGGTGGGAAAGTGTCGATTCAGCCTGATGAGTTTATCTCACTTCTTAAGTCTCTCAAGCCACAGGTGTTCCATCCACAAGTCCTCAAATTTTATTTTCAAATCTTCATTTTTTGTCAAATGTACAACACAAGTTTATATTACCGCTTTTATTTGTCAATTCCAACAAATCAGTTACTAGCAAGAAACCCATAGGAATAATGTCAAAAATTTGTGTGAAAGAGGAGCAGTCGCAGCCTGTTCCTAATCAGCAACCGAGAGTTAGACGTCGTACTCAGTTCCATAGACTTACTGATGCAGCAGATCCTAAAAACAATCCACCAATTAAGAAAGAAGAACAGGGAAAATCGGGCTTGAAATAGTCATGGTAATCTCCATCCTCATATGAATTTCGTACCTCTGCTAATATGTCCCCGAAGACGTCCCTGTGATAGGCGTCGAAATTTGCGGGGTTGCGGAACATCGTTGCTCGTTGAAGGAAACCATGTGATAAGAACATTCTCACGAGAAGAATCTTTGGAAATTTGTGTTCATCAGAGCCTGAAAAACACAAAAATATGACTCCCGTTTGCGACTGAAAATCTGGTGATAGATACCACATACAGAGTAGTCGTTTTGAAGAGACACCTGCTCGAAGTAGTAAGCGTAAAAAATGCATGATCAATGTGAGGTAAGACTGCTCCCACTATGCTCAGAGGTATTCATCTCGCACCAAACATTGAACCTGAACAGAGATTTTTAAGACTAATGGAAGTACCCCTGATGCAATTCATTCAAATTAGCAACCAGCGGTGTTTTCATAAACCCATGGTCACGTGTGAGATATAAGCGAACTGATGCGGTATAGCGTACGCCGCAGCTTGCTAGCGCATATTTCGCAGAAGTTTTGGATAGAATCACCCGGTAAATCAAATCCTCATCTTCGCCATTGAGTACATGGTAGGAATTCTTCAAAAAAAAAGTACGTTGATTTAGACGTGCTGGCTCCGCCAGCCACTGCACTTCAAATCGCATTCAAATGCTACCAATGTCTTGAAAGGAAATAGAAATGCGCGGCACATCTCGAAAATGGAGTGGTCGTACTTTTCTTCTCTAAACGCCGTTAATATTCGGTATGGAACGCGAGGAGTACGATGCGTAGGCGACGCCGAACTTTATATTTAATCATAATGGAAGTAAGAAAACCACAAGGGAAACTGTTTCTACTTGTTCGGACAGGATTTTTTTACCTTCGTGAGAAATTGCACTCTTCGGCTGACGCAGGAAGCACGCTGATTGGACAATTAACGCTTGAACTCTATTTATATCCTATGCAGAATACACGGGGCTAACTTAATTGAGGGACCACGTGGTGCTGCAGCAGTCTCGAAATATAGTGGCATCGCAGAATAAGCCTTAGAGGTGCAGATGAACAGAGCGACGCGCCGCCGCGTAAATCCCCTCCCAACTACCTTAACATCTATATATGTAGCATATAGCGACCATCTTCGCCTTTTCCTTTCGTTCTAACCCACTCCCCACCGCCTTGAACCTAACCCATTTTCTGACACACCAAAAAAAAGCGTCAGAATCGGACGATCTCAGAGGGAGAGGAATGGTCCTGCAACGGACTAGGTTCAAACGGGTGTGGTTCTCTAGAACAGAAAGCAACTTCATCGCTTTTCGCGCGCGAAACTGCTGAGCAGTGGTGGACCTGGGCTCCCGCAGCGAAAAACGTCCTGCGCGTGAAAAGCGGAATGCTCGCTTTCTCTCCTAGTGGACCACACAAGGTTCAGAAAGCGGGCAGCCCGCCAAAAAATTCGGACACTGCATTAAGGTGTAGGTTGAGGAGGTGAGCAGACCAGCCCGTTTGGCGTTTCTTCTGGGACCCTGTGCCGAAACTTTTCCCTGAGGTCGACGGACAATTTGAACTTAGTCGGTAGGGTGAGGCTGGGGTCAGAGTCCACTCCAGTCCGAGCGTCGCAGGTTTCGCTGTTTTTCGTGATTTGCGCGTACCCGCGGTTGGCGTGTACCCGCGATTTTCGCGATTTGCGCGTACCCGCGATTGGCGCGTAACCGCGATGGGATGGCAGTAATTGGAAATGCCCGGATGAACATTGCGAGGTGCGTCTAGTTGATGGTGAGACGAAGACGACTGTTCGTGTTCTACTTAATAGGCTTCAAGGCTTAGTCCGATGGCGCCTATTTTAAATTTGCCACGTGGCGGCGAAAGAGTAACTGCCTTTAGACAAAGCCTTGGAGAAGCAGACGAACAGAGTGCCGCACCATCTCGTGCCTCTCCCCTGGACCCGAGTTCACCAAGAAAAGTTTCCAAAGCAAAGGTAATAATGCTCCATTAGGGAGGAGAATAAAGTAATAGACATTGAACATTAAACAAGTATCAAAGAGAAGCACACCGACAGCTAAAATCTACAGCCTAGTTCCAGAAAGGAAAAAGTTCACGCGACAGCTCATGGAAATCACAAGTGCCGACCAATAACTGCAAATGCTCTGCAATCCCGCCGCCACTTCTGCTAGACAGTGATGGCTGAATGACGACTGCTCATGATTCCATGACAGAAGTAGAAATAAATCATGAGCATTTCAATGAACTAATAGACATTGAACATGGAACAAACAGAATGCGAACAGTCGTCTGAACATGGAACAAACAGAATGCGAACAGTCGTCTTTGTCTCTCCATCAACCAGACGCACCTCGCAGTGTTCATCCGTGCTCCAACTACTGCCATCCCATCGCGGTTACGCGCCAATCGCGGGTACGCGCAATCGCGGATAAGCGCAAATCGCGAAAAACAGCGAATGCGACGGATCGCAGACTCTGACACCAGCGTAAGAAAGTGATGGCAGAAATGGTTCAGCTACGTCAGCAGCTCCGCCGAATTGGCTACTTTGCTTACCTTAGAACTAAGCCTCGGAGGAAGGAGGGGGTTCTCTCGCAGCTCCGTCCTCTCTGCAAGACTTAGTGCTGAGGTAAGCATCAAATTAAGGTGTTTAAAGGACGGTGTTGAAGTAGCCCGCCAACTGTCGGGACCCCATCCCCTTCCCAACATCAGCATAGGGCCCCAGCAGATTTGCCAAACGAGCAGATTTGCTTACCTCTCGGTTTAGACAACAGTCTGACTGTAAATGCGCCTAACGACAGAGTAGCGAAAACAAAAACATTCAAACAAATCAATCAAAAGTAATCAAACATGAGACGGATGGCGCTAAAGCTTACCTGAAGACGAAGACTTGACCTGCGGCACGTTGTTATTGGTCGCCAACGCCACCTAGAAATGAAAAAGAGTGAAAGTTTTTATCACTAATGAATAGCGATATAGCGATAACAAGAAAACTAAGATAAGTGAGATCAGGAGAAGAAAGTAACGAGAAAGGGACCCCTATCCCAGTGAACTTTTAAGAAAAAGGTTCAACAGTTCTTCTACGGCGCTCATGCAGTAAGGTGGGGCATGACGAATTAGGGGTGTAACGCGTTAAAAACCATGAAAAGCACATTATTTCATTGTAGACGTTTAGGAATAAGCCTCAGGAGGGAGAGAGACCCCCGCG
The DNA here is from genome assembly GCA_002352805.1 of Teladorsagia circumcincta. Taxonomy (NCBI): domain Eukaryota; kingdom Metazoa; phylum Nematoda; class Chromadorea; order Rhabditida; family Trichostrongylidae; genus Teladorsagia; species Teladorsagia circumcincta. The sequence goes on along the minus strand of KZ383076.1, from coordinate 704 downwards.
CTCGTGAGCAATCCTGACCGGAGAGTCTTCCTCCCTTCCTAGGCTTAGTCCTGGCTGTTCAATAGGTGAATATCCTTTTTATAGACATTTATGCCATCCAGCACAGAAAACATACAGAAAACGAAACACCTAAAGAAATAACCTATGAATAAAGCTGTAGCAGCTCGTAACTTCGAAGGACTTTTTGAGCCGAATCGGCATTAGAGCAGACAGTGCGCCGCAATACCCCACCCTAGTGGATTACCGCCCTTCTACCCTACTACGTGCAAAAATTACAACATCTAAACAAAGCAAAAAATGTTAATGAAACAACAATGATAATGTAATGAAACGAGAAACGGAATAGAGAAAGACTTACTTGGAAACTGAGGCTTGACATGCGGCACGTTGTCATCACGCTAACGCCACCTGAAAATGAAAAAAAAAGAAAGTGAAAGTTGCTTCACTAATTAATATTTTCAATGTTGCGCGATTTAGTATAATGAGAGAAGGCATGCAATGAACAGGACAATATACATATGTAGGAGTAAGATAAGTGGGGAAAGAAGAAAAAGAAAGAAGAGAAAAACAGAAGAGAAAGTAAATGAAAAGGAATTCCCATCCTAATGAGCTTTCAAGAAATAGTCCCAACGACCCTCCACGCTACAAAACATTAAGCCGCAGTGCAACACTGCCGCAGATGCAGAGGCTGCGCAGTTTTCGAA
>KZ383075.1:0-10154 GCA_002352805.1 Teladorsagia circumcincta | reverse complement strand
TTTTCGCAGAGACAACTGGCGTTTTTTCCGCATTAGTTGCAGCCCTGTCAGCCAGATGTCGGTCTGTGATCCGCGCAAAGAGCGTTTTTCTGTAGCTGACCTCACAATTACTACAGGAACCATGGCGCCTTCTATACAGTACTGATGGGGATTGGCCCCCCACGGTGACAGCAGCCGAAACAGTGACACTCATTATTAGGACCTTATTTCAGTTGCCCCTCACAAGGTAGCCTTCTCTACCAATTAAAGCCTTTCATAATCGCTCGAAGTAATTAAATTATTTAAGCTAATTACCTGAGTACGGCGACGTCCATGAGTGTAGCGGAGGCACTAGCGGAGTGACCGTGGATTACACAGCGCCTTCTTCACGAGACTCGGGCACCACGCCCCAGCGGCTGAGGATTAGGAAAATTTCGGAATACTCAGCTCATTAATCATCGTCACTTATGTTATCCGTCGACAGGCACCAATTTCAATTTTAATTCGTCATAAATTCACTGGTTTGCAGGGGGCTGGAGCGTTTATACATTTGAGAGCAACTGAATCTTCACCGCACTCTAAGAGGAATGCTCCAGGCCTCTCTAGGCTTCAATTGCAAGTTAATTTCCCATGGCCCACGAGTGAGTGGGGTGGAGGGGATCTTTTCCCCATGAAAAGTAGGATCGGCGTTATCCTCTGTCTATTGCTTCACTTTTCTGAGTCCAAGTCAGAACCTCGATCAACACGTTGACGACAGCGCTTTATAGGCCATGACGAGCAGCGCAACAGCGCTAGGCGTACTATGTGTCCTACACCCATTACATTCATTTTTTACGCGCACGCGTGATTCATTTTGAATTTTTTTCTGTATTTATTTTATGGAGGGAACCTTATCATAGCTACGAACATAGATGCCTGATGGTGGTCACGTGAGGACTAATTTTTTATATTTAAATTCATTTAAAAGCAAGATCCAGGATCAAACTGTTGCGGTGATTCCACTCAAATTCGAAAGTACGGACGGGAGGTGGACTGTAAGTGAAGAAAAACGGAAAGGAAATCGTGAAATCTCCAGGATTTACGGGCTTTTTTGCTCCATACTGCGGAGAAGTCTAACATGGGAAGATTATCAGGTCGTAGTGGCCACTTGTAACGAGACATACACCATCAGGTGTGCTTTTGGACGCTGATCTCGAGCCTGCCCTCCAAATCTTGAAACGATTCTCTGGGCATAGTTATGAAACGAGATTATGCAGTGGCAGGGACCCGGGCCGGCGAGCAAGAGGACGTGAGATCAAGTTCTAGGCGAGCTCTCACTTTCGCTTTTGTTGAAAACATTGCTTAAGGGGCTCTTATTCATACCAGGGCATCAGTGATTGCCTATATTACAAGTATACCCTGTCAGAGCCTGACATGGGTAGCCCTCCCTGCCAGCTCTTTCCACTTTTCCTGTTTTACTTCTCCACGTGGCCACACAGCTTTCTATTGTGTATGGCAAGGCGATGCTTTCAACGGAATTGTCGTGCACCACCCACATCGTACGCCAGGTGGATGCCAGGACCTTCACCGGCACCAGGCTCCGCTCTTCGGTTGCTGGATTGTTCCATTACAAATTTCACCGGTACCACTGCTGCTTGCGCGCACACCTAGTGCTTGCAGCTTCGTAGACTTGCTTCGGATATCGCAAAGTTGTGGCTTCCAATAGCTGAAGCTGTTCCACGGCACGGCAATTGCCAACGCACATGTCGCGAGCGAGTGCCGCAATACTATACAAAGACTTGGCTTCTTGATTCTCCCTCACACTTTATAATCCACTAATGGTGCACCAAATCACTAGTTGTTCCTCCCCCGTCTCCTCGAGGGGAAAACCACGATGATCGCGAACACCTCGAAACGAACGTCCACTCTTTTGCGCTGAAGACTGCGTAGTTGTAGCTCTTTCCAGACCCCAGAGCGAAAATCAAAGGACGAAAAAGGGGTCCATTTCTTGGATTTCACGTCGTTTCCTCTTGGATCTTGTTAACCCTGTATCACCTGCACTTTCAGCTTTGACGCTCAACGATTTTGCGTACCGGCTCCCTTACTATGCTCTGATCTAGTTGCGCTCAACAGCATTTCCTACCATTATTTTTTCCAGGTCTTTGCTCTGCGCCTTACACCAGAAAGAAATCATTCGGCGTTGAGTAATCACTTCTTGAGACGAGCCTTGCAGAAAACCAGTGGTTTTCTGATGTGGTGTGGCCTCAAGCTGCATGATCATTCGATGCACAAGTCAATATTTTTACTCTACCAGAAAAGCGTGGTACTAGTAGTCGACCTCGGATTGACTGAAGGCTTGGATATTCCTGCCAGACCCAATCTCTGACTAGTCCTCGGACAATGCGCATGAGAAATTCCACCATCTCTTACGCTCCTCCGCCCATTCATGTATCTACAAAAATCAGGTTATGATCTCCTATCGTTCAATGAGTAGGAAGCTCAGATTATAAATAAAAAAATAAATTTAAATATTCCTTTCTAAATACCACACGACTACACTGCGCCAGCACTCAACTCACCTTCAACTCAATTATGAACGCGTGGTTGCTGTATAGAAGGAAATTCTCGGCTCCCGTCTTGGCTAGGCTGAGATTTGACCAAGGAAGTGAATTGGATGATGTGTGGACATTTTTGCTCCACAACTTCACGTGGATCCTGTTTTGGGAAGGAGAGATCTGTAGGAAAGAAAACGGTGTATCGGATTTGTTAAGCACTGTTGGGTACCGAAATGGAAAAACTTTCCGAGATAAAAGGGATGAAACACCGGTTTCCCAACTGTAACACTGCTTCTCGTTCTCTCCTGTCATATCTGAACGGGTGTGTATCTTAAATACTTCAGGTTTTAATTCCTTAACCTTTTGCAAGGCAAAGTGGTAATTTAATCAAGTGCATTGACATTGGCAGCGACTTTTCACTGTGAACATTGACCAAAAGTTGAGCCTGTTCCATGCATTTTATGTACTTTCGTTCAGAACCGTAGCAATAGCTCCATGCCCTCTAAGTAAAGTAATAATTTGTCAGGAGGAGCCATCCTGTGTGTGGTCAGTGCTTTTATCCTCAGTCTGAGTCTGATTTATCGAATCGCTCTCGGTAGGAGGGGAGGCTTGGTTGGCCCGAATGGGATTATGATCGGAACTTGCTTCGGACCACGTGCTTGGGAAATAGAGCCTCTTGCTAAAAAAGTGAGTTTAGGAAGAAGTTGCCCCTTTAGAAGGTTTCACTTGACCTCCTATAGGAGTAATGGGTCGTAATGGTTTCAGTGGGCAGCGGTTTTAGATGAATTAAGGAGAGGATCTATTACGGTTGGATATTTTTGGGAAAGTCTGTAAGGATGAAGTTCATAAGAGAATTCTAAATTCTTTGGAATTTCTTTTATTGTAATTTATTATTGTTTTCACAATAGTTCATTCCTCATTTTGACTTGACGGACATTTGGGTGATGTCGCGTTTAGTTTCAGGCTGATGGGAAGGGATTAGTAGTATATGGAGACGGAGTTACCTAAAGGCAAGCCCCGGGATAAGACTCGCTATATGAAGGGTACGTCGTAGGAAATTATAGGGTCCGTACCTACTGTTAGAAAGCCAAGCCAAGCTCGTCGCCCAAAATGCGCGCTTAAGAACAGTAATAGATCACAATCAAAAGAGCAGAAATTCTGAAAACATTGAAATTATTCCACAGACATCATTCCTACAGAGTCTCCTAAAATACCCAACTATAATAGATCCTTTCCTTAATTCCAGAACGCTGCCCACTGAAACCATTACGACCCATCACTCCTTAGAGGGTCAAGTGTAACGTTTTATAGAGGCAGCTCCTTCGTAGAATCAGTTTTTTAGCAGGAGGCTCCATGTCCCAAGCACGAAGCCCGAGGCAACTTCTGATTTGAGTCCCATTCGGGCCAACCAAGCCTCCGCTCCTTACGAGAGCGATTCGTTAATATCAAGGCGCTGCAACCATCGACCCCTATGCCAACTATCCTCACCCACCACGATTGGAATAGAGATCAGCGCGTTTTCTCATACGGCCTGCTCTCTCGCTTGTTTGTTGATCTGTCTCTTCGTCGTACCACGTCCAACCTTACCTGAGTTTTTCAAAATTATGCCCCTGATTCGGGTTTCGATGGTATCATGTGCTTTCTTCTCCACTTTTACTTCACCTCGCAGCTCAGCCATCACTGCAAAGCGCTCTTATGCTTCAGTTAAGGCCGGGATACCTTTCTTTAGGGAGCTCAACAGGAATAAGGGTTGTGTATGCAAAACCTCCTCAATATTCATCCTGCTTGCCACTGCACCAGATCCGACTCGATGAAGTGATTAACGAACGATAGGAAATGAACACTGGAAGGCCTGAGCGGTAACCAAAGTGTGATCACGAAATCATAAGAATAATGGACGCTTCAAAAAAGAAGGATCCGAAGATCGAAAGTAAAAGGAGGGAAACTTCATCTAGTGGAAGGACAGGCGGACTCCCGTATGGTTGCGGGTCGACACACAAATCGTAAAATAAGTTATGCCGCCGGCGACCCAGCAAGGCAGTTTCGCGGCGCTATCGACGCAGCACGCCCACCGACCGGCTAACCACTCGCCGCAGCTCTCTAGCTATTTGGCAGGAAGGCGTTAGCGTTGAATAGGGCAGATGGGAGTCGCATCAATGCGCAAACAACGGCAAGGAAGGGTTCTGCCTTAAAAAATTTCGCCACTGGGCTCGAGGCCACCATCGTTTCAAACCCTTCAAGCAGGCTCGGCCACCTTTTTTCTTTAGATTCTTCTACAAACGCGCTTAGCGTGTCGAGAAACTTGCACTTGTTCTTAGAAGGTTCTGTTCCCTAGAGAACAAAAAACCGCAAAAGGTGTTTGCTGAACCACATTTACAAATCACTAGAGATTCGTCCTCAGCAGTCATCCCTCAACATCTTCAATATTAAGCGGCAGAGATGTTCAGGGCAAAACAGGTCGTCTCAGGTTATAAGATTTCGCGACGGATTGGACACCTATTTTTGAGCTTTTTATGTTTGCAAGAGAGGGCACTAAACGACGAGAAAAGTGATGAAACGCTCACAAGGATTTGCGATAGGGGACCAGAAATGGCACGTGTCGCGCCTGACGAATTGACCGACCTCACAAGAATTGATGAGTTCCGTGCAGTAATCCCTACGCAAAAACATGCTTATGAATGCTGCGCAAGCACCCATAAACCCTCGTACTATATGATAGGGGTAAAGAAGATATGTACTAGGTGTTAAGGCTTTTCTGTACATACATTTAACAGGTCAGAACTAATTCACTCTGGGTGTGTGGCGCAGCTTCAAAGGTGTTTTTGAGAGGCTGACGCGACAGTGAGCTGCCGCACACAGAAAATGAATCCAGAAGTGCTAGTGGGTGCAGCAGTGAAAAAAAAAAGAGAAAATCTGCTTAGAAGCTGCCAACTTGAAACATTTTTGCCCCCTGGTTCCCGCTCTAGACGGGTCTCTGTCATATTGACGGTATTGGCGTGAAAGCTGCTCTGCTCTGCTTGCCAGGGTGAAAATCGACAGAGGAACTGACAATGGCGCGTTGAGGATTCTCGCTCTCTCGCACGCGCGAGCCGTCTGTGTTCTCCGCGCGTACATTCACTCTCGACACTTTTCTTGCCCAGTGGAGAGCCACGGTCGAGGAAGTCCTCGACCGCTACTCACCCTGCTGCTTGCATGCATTGCTCTGCTTCTCTGCCACAGGGACAAGAGCGCGGGAGACAGGCACAAGCCATTAGGGCAGGGAATCGGAGGGTGCGAAACGTTTGAGTCGAGGCTCGAGACGAGTGAGCCCTTGCTATGTTGGTACGAGGTCGCCCGTCACCCGCAAAACCACCACGCGTCGTTTTGAGGAGCCTTGCCTCCTATATGGTACTCAACTTTGGTGTTCTTCAAGATCAAGTTTTGAATGAATTGGATGATAGGGAATGGAAACTTTTTTACCGCCCGTTTTTGCTTCGAACTGTTTACTAGGATCATCAATGAAAATGTTTTACTCATCTATTTTATTGTATTTTTACCGGATTTTGTTCATATATTTATCTGTTTTAGTTTACCTTTTGAAAATTTTCTTAAGTGCGCGGCTAACCAACTCTGCTAAGGCCTTTCTCGAATTCTCCACGATTTATCATAAAGTTGAAATTGTACGTTCTTTGCACGCCTGGGAACTACAAACAGTATTATATTGTTATTGTGTGCCGTTTTGTAACATTAAGCAGTGGATTTAAGGGAAAAGCAAAAAAGCAATAATTGCAGATATCTGTGTTTGAAAAGCAAAGAAGGAAAAAGGGATAGGTATGGGGTGTTTGGCCTTCTGGTGAAAAAAATTCGTGTCGCCTGTGGTAGCCTTTTTTTACAAGGGAGGAAGGGGCTTGTAAAAGTGGAAACACCTTTCGTCGAATTTTCACTCGGAGCTTTGTCTCACTGTAAAAATTGGGATCACTGTAGGCGGCACAAGTGTTGCACAAAATGCTAAGATAAAAAGTCCTCCATCCCCTCCTCAACCTTCTCAGACAAGGCTTGGTTGGAACCAAAATAATGCCAGATTTCGGGAGGAATGCTTTCGAGGTCCTGCTCAGCAACGAGCGCACCTCGCGAAAGCGCCCCACTTCGCTTCCTTTGTAGCCAAGTAACTGCTTTGTATAGTGAATATGCTTCTCCGATGTACTCCCTCTTCATCGTAATCGCTGCCTGTAGGCAAAATGAAATGGTTTCATGTGGACACCAGTTTAGCTGCGCACGTATTCGTGTGCATCACCCGAGACTGCAAAAGTATAAAATAGAGCCATTGTTATTTTTATAGTGCAACTTCGGCCATCTTGGTGGCTCCCACCTATAGCAATTGACCCCTCCCTCGACAAACTCTTTTGCCCAGCCTCTAGGCTCTCTTCGACTCTACCTGTAATATTACTTAGCAAAACCTGCCTACTTCGTTGCACGCACCACCTACCTGATGATCCCTCTTCCGTTTTCGGACGTTTCGTTTTTCCGGTCTCCAGACTTTCCGGATTTCTTAGAACCGAATAGTAAGCTTAGTGCGAACTCCCCCCCCCCCACACACACACACTGGTACACGACACGCCAACCACCAACATTCGAACTTCCCTCTTTCTCCAACCTCTAACCACTTTTCTCCGGATCTAGGATTTCTCTGAACCAGATTACGAGGATTTGTAATGAACACCCCTACTCAAGAACACTTCCTACCCACTGTTCGTGGGTTTCCACCTTAGATACCTCAGATAGGGAACACCTTAGACATTGCTCTCCTGAGCTGATTTTTTTGCTCTATTAGTTTTCTCTCGACCTCGTTATGAGCAAACTTATTGAACACCGCCCATTTAGGAAAGCCCCGCCCACCACGGGCAGATCTCGGCGCATGTCCCACCCACTGTGGGTGGAACTTCGCCCAGCTGGTATGTGTTTTGTGCTTCTTGACCCATCCCTTACCCATCCCTTACCCATTCCAAACTGACCACTAACCCAGACCCTGTGAGTGGTTTTTTAGGCTCCACCCCCGCCCCCCCCCTCTTTATTATTACTCAAGCAGATAGTTGAAAAAAAACTGTACCTAGAAGAAAGTCGGACTTTCTGGGACTCCATTAGAGGGTTGGAAAGCGCCGAGACCTTCATTCTTTCTTTCAATCCGATCCATTCACAATTTATCAACGTGACGCCCTGCCAAAGTCCAGAATTATTGCACAGAAAAGTGAGAACAATAGTGAGAAAATATGTCGTGAGAAGATTATGGATCATGTGAAGTTAGCGGATTCACAACAATGCATGTTGTCCCACCTGCAGCCAGATGCTGTTTACCACGTTTAATCGTGCATATAAATAAGTTCAGCGAACTACGAAAGTTTTCGAAGAGTGAGCGGGAAGAGGAAAAGGATGAAAGTTAAAGATTAAGCAGCCCAAGCGATGATCGTTTGAGAGACAATGGGCAAGCGTTTGTAGGTAAAATTTTGATGAATTTTTTCTCGAGGATACAGAAATTCCAATAAATTAAACATTCAGAAATACTTGAAAAAATTAAGAAACGATTGGTTTGGCTAGATTTCGTCGACTAGACCTCGAATTTTGCAAGCCTGAAATACGAGCAAATCAAAAGCCCCACCAAAGCCACATAAAACAGCTTGAAACAATGTGTTCAAAATGAAAAGCTCTCACATAAAAAAATGACTTCTCTTGGGACAACTTCAAAATAGAACTTATTTTGTCATTCCATGGAAGGGTCATTCGGCATGGGAAGGAAGAAGCCACTCCATGAACACAAATTTTAGTCACGATCTCACTTCCAAACATTCCGCTATTGGCGTATTGTATGGCAAATCGTGTAGCTCATCTTCCGAATTTGAATTTTCCGACATAATTCGATGGCTGGCTACTACCTCGTCGAATTTGGACTCAAACGTTTTTACCGCCGACACGTTGGAAAAATGGTGTAGCGTGGAGAAGATGTCGCGACTTCGTTTCAGATGCATGACTGATTGATTTTCTTAGCTTTCGAAAAATTTTTCTTTGAACTCGCGGTCAATCTCGCTAACTGAACAGCGACGGACGTGAACATTCAGAGAACTTCCCAAGTTTTAAGAACATTATCGATCGACTCCTTTATGAAATAAAGTTTGAGCTAGTCCCCGCTTGGCTAGATTTCGCCGGATGTACCTCCCACTTTGCAAACCTGAAATTCAAACAGATTGAAATGTTTGTAGAACAGAGCAGCATTTTGTAGAGCACATATTTCTATTTTTGTTGCATTATAGTAGTACACCTGGAACGATAAAAACTTCACCTGTCTCTCGGCTTTTTAAGATATCCTATTATTCAACATGTTCAAATCTGAAAGTCATCACATTTGAAAGATACTATAACTGGCGCACCCTAAACCATGACTGACACAGTAGTAATTAGAATTTGGTATTTTCATTAAACATATTCCAGGCATACTTCGGGATGAGCTTCCTCAAGGAACGAGCCATGGAAGAGCAAGCGAAAACTCTTCGACAGGCCGCAATGGTTGGCGTCGGATTATGGTGAGTACGACTGCTTTGAAGGAGAAAAATTTCTCGTTTTAGGCATTGACCAGTCCTTTCACTGTAATTTGCGCCACGCATTCAACCTTCTCTCGAATCGTGAAATGTTTTGGATGCGTAATTTGACTACATTATGGCCAGACATCCATCCCAAAACCGTCAGATTTCACCTTCACCGACCATTCAGAGATAATCAACCCTTCTCATCATGTGCTCAACTCCTCCCAATAAAATTTAAAATGAAGCAAGCATCTAGCGCATCACTAAGTACCCCTTGTGTGTCTAGATTTTTCATGGCCCGAAACAGAGTGTGAGTGGAAATTATGTTATGGAAAGCGGCAACAGATACTATGCGCATGGTAAGGGGGATCTCGAAACATTTGTCCTTGCCCAGTAAGTTTCGATTGCTCCGAAGTTGGTCAACTCGTTTCATATCAGTAAAGGGGAATATACACGGCGGGAGTATCTCCTCAACAATAAAGAGCGATAAGAGTCACACTGAGTTTCTTCGCTTTTCTCAGAGCCCGGGATGGTAAGAAGCAAATGAAAGTTGTCCGACTCTAAATCAATCAACAGTACAGTCAAGACACTTTCAACAAACCAGTAAACTCGAAGGCAAAACCGAGGCAGAAGTCACGTGACGATTCCCTCCGTCGGTTTGTAGGATAGACCCCTACAAAACAATCACTTCCACTTCATTGTGGAACCAGATTAGTACCCCGTCAACCGCCGGGACCTCCCTTTCTTGCGCTACCTCCTACGCTACTTTTTATGGCACCAAAATCTCGTGGAAAGGATGCATTTAAACAGAAAAGGTGTCCCATATAGTAAAGAGCATCATCATGCCATGAAATGACGTTAAAATGGGACTCCAATACTTATTCGTACTTGAAAGCGTTAGGATTTGGTTTCCTTCTCTCCTCCCAATTCTCCTCCCCTCTTCCCCTCCACTACCCTCCAGCTGCTACGGCAGCTCCATGTGGAATGAATGAAAGTGTGCTCAGCAGGTGTTTATGTAGCCGTTGGGTGATATCATAATCATGCCATTGCAAAAACATCGAGAGCTCAAGCCCTGCGAGCTGACCGATTG
>KZ383074.1:0-10403 GCA_002352805.1 Teladorsagia circumcincta | reverse complement strand
GGGTTAAGATCCCAAAAAACAAGCACGCTGAAAAGCACGAGTCAGGATAAGGCACTCACAGGAAATGTTCCATAACCAATATGGGCTGGGCTGTGCTCCGAGGGATGACTCAACACTTCTCAGTCGAGATGGCGGGCTGACAAGGCCCCCGGCACACTATTGCATTCACAGCGATAGGGCTTGCGTCAGCTATGCCCGCTCACTTCCTAAGATGTGCGGGCATAGCTGACGCAAGCCGAGCCACGACGTTAAAGAACGAAAACCCTGGAAAACGGCCCACAACCCGAGGAATGAAACCCCTTCTTTCTCCTTGATCTGAGCATTGATGCGACTTCCATCGCTGTGCCCTCTTCAACATAACGCTCTCTCTGCTATCTACTCACTTCCTTCAGATAGATATGCGGCGAGTGATTCAATAGACTGTGGGCGTGTACTGGCCCGCGGCGCCAAGATTGAGCCTCAACACGTTGACGACAGCGCGCGTTTTGAGATTTTGCGCCGCTCGGGACGAGAGCGATTTTACAGGCGTCCCCCCACACCAAATCTGTGAATTTTGAACTGTGACTGCGCAAAGCTTGGACTTCTGGACAAAATGTTTTCGATGATACTCGATGTGGTGAATGTAACGGAAGGTGCATTTGTAAAAAAAATCGATCAAAATGACGAGTTATGGTAACGAAAAGGCTAGTTTTAGTTGCTTCCGCTGTATTCAGCCTTAAAATTATTTTTGACACGGTTGCCTCCTTACAGTCATATATACTGCTATATGTATAAGTCTGTACCTACTCGTAGTACTCTACTTTTTTTTGACCAAGCTTATGAGAATACAAAGAAAATTAGGATTGAACACAAGTAAGTAATTCAAAGGACTTAGAACAACTTGGCTAAAATAAAGCATATTCACTGATAGGTGAATCTCGTCGTGGTTAGTCACAATATAGTGGGAACCTTTGAATAAACACAAAAAATTAGAAAATACGCAGCGCATGTGCGAAGGAATAAAATATTTGAGTGTGAAGCGCATGCACTGCACGCGGTCCCAAGCGGTGCTCAGAGTGTGCAGCGCATGCGCATCACAATGTCGTCAACGTGTTGATAGTTCAATGAGGTCAACTCCTTCGGTGCCGATTGCGCTTCAGTCCGCACCCTCAGGAGGTCCGCGGGTTCCTCAACCAGAATTACTCCTAATTTGACTTTCACCCTGATCGTGAATTCGTTCTCTAATGTCCACTGTCGTTCCATTCTATACTCTATACAGTTTCAGTCGCCATAATACCCATATTGAGCCCGACCTTTGAGTGACATTAACACATTGACGACAATGCGAGTTTTGGTGTTTTTGACCATGTGGGACCGATGTTTTGCGATTTTGCGACTCTACTTGTCGCGGTATACGTATCCGCCGCACGGTCCAATAAGGCTTTCGAAAGTCGAACGAATGAACGAATTCAGAGAGGGGTTACTAAGTAAGTTAGTTTACATAATAAGAGTGCAAACAAAGCGGCTCCTCCAGCGGAGGTTTTGATCGAGTAAAAGTTTATTTAGGGTTTCAGAATGGATTAAATTGAAGACCTGTCGAGGAGTGTTCTTTTACGTTTTCCTACTATAAAAGTTGTAACTTTTCACAAGTTGCAAATTTATCGTCCTCAACGTTTTGACCAAACATTCAAATGCTATTCACAATTTTTGGACTTGTTTTTTTTTGATAACTGCTGTTTCACGCCGCAGTACGTGTTCCGAAAGTTATCACAAGAATGCTGATCATTCAGCATTCTTGTGATAACTTCTGGAACATGTACTGCGGCGTAAAACAGCAGTTATCAAACAAAAACAAGTCTCAGCATTCTTGTGATAACTTTCGGAACACGTACTGCGGCTATTCCCAATTTTATTCCTTTCTGAGTTGGAGCTCTGTTGGAAAAATCACGAGTTTTGGAAAATTCTGTTAAACTAATGCATGTTTAACTATTCCATGGACCACAGCGTAGTTAAATCAATATCCGATCTATAAAATAGAAACACAAAATTTCGAAAGAAGTCGAGGATCTGCGAAAAACGAAGAAGGAATGGATGCGAAACTGTTGTGTACGATTAAAGTTGTTTTTGCTGTGATATTGAAAGCTACCGACTATAAAAGTAGATCGGTCAGTAGGAATACTCACAGTTTTCGGTTAGAAGGTATCGCCTGCAGTTCGTCAATAAATCTTCGTGTGAAGCAGGGAGCCAGACACAGACACAACAGTGGCGATCAGCAGCGACCCGATTGGACCCTGCGCATCTCATTGAAGGACAGGAAGAAGAAACGTCCCTCTCCCGTATACATATATGTATCTATACATATCCAGCGACTACATCTTGTATATATATTCTACGAAAGAAATCGGAAGAACTCAAGTGCGACAAGTTTTCCCATCTATTGAAGTGTTTGATCTTCTGCGAATCTTTCACAAAATTTTGAGTGGGACAAGACCCACTTGATCACAGGAAGTTTTCCTGCTGGAGCTGTAATTAGTTTTTCTACTGTGGAGACAAAACCGAAGTGGGGAAGATCTGCTTATTGCAAACCCGTTGAAGAAGTGGATTCAGCCACGGTTTCATCAATGCTCAAGCAAATGATGGAAGAGCAAAGAAACGTTATCACAACAATCATGAAACGTATTCCAGAACGTGGGAAAGGAGATAGTCAACCGGTAGAGACCTTTTCCCTTCCAAACATGATGACAGCACTGAGCAATCGGATAAAAAATTTGAATTCGACCCCGAGACTGACATGAGTTTTCAAAATGGTTTTCACGATACAAAGATGTCCTCTTTGAAGATGCAGAACAACACACTGTAAGTGCCAAGGTCAGACTACTGTGTGAAAAATTGGACTCCGTTTCATTCGAAAAGAATCAGCGTCACGTGCTACCAAGAGATATGTCTCAAATTGGATTCGGAGAAACTGTGGAAATACTGAAGGAACTGTTCGATTGCACAACGTCCTTGTTTACTACACGATATCAGTGCCTTAAATTGAAGAAGAGTGATGCTGAAGACTTCCGCACCTATACCGGTCGAGTAAACGAATTCTGCGAAAAAAGCAAAAATTCACGATCTGGATTCGGATGGAATCAAATGATTAATCAGGATTTTTAGCTTGAAATCCCAACAAGAAGCAAAGATCAGGCAACGATTGATTGCAGTCTTGGATAGGGAATACAAAGCAGGGAAAACAGTGTCCTTGCATGAGCTGCACCATGAATGCGAAAACTTTTTGAGTCTTAGGAGAGACAGCGAAATCGTCACCGGAAGTATGAAAATGGTTGAAGCTACATTCATTCAGAAGCGAAAGGATATGGAATGCTGGAACTGCGGAGATAACCACTATGCTCGTCAGTGTAAATCGAAACCTTGGTTGTGCAAGAAGTGCAGAAAATTTGGTCACAAAGAGAAGTTTTGTGAGATATTGCGACAGAAGAAATCCGACCGCCATGAAGAACGGATGAAGAAAAGCGGTAAAAGAAAGAGCGGCGGAAGCAGAAGAGCTTCCAGGAAACAAGCGCGTACAGTAAGGATTGTGAATGCAGCAATTGAAGCGAATCCGCACCGTATGTACGTCAACAAAGTCGTGAACAACTGCGTAGTCAGATTTTAACTTGATACAGGATCTGACATCACATTACTAAATGAAAAGACGTGGAAGAAGATGGGATCTCCAACACTGGAGAGGACCAATGTTGTCGTGGAGAACGCTAGCGGAGACCAGATGAAGGTCTACGGAAAACTGAGATGCAAGATCGAAATGAAGGGCATCAAAACAGAAGGCTACTCCTATGTTACGCAGTACACTTCGCTTATGGGCCTTGAGTGGATCCGAGGAAATGAAGAAATGGCGTTCCACATGGATATGATGATAGCGGAGGTGAAGGCGGCACCTAACTCCGATTTAGAAGAAGCACTCAAGAAAACTTATCCTGAATTTTTCGAAGAAGGGCTCGGTCGTTGTACCAAAGAAGAAGTTACCTCGTAACTGATACCCAATGTCCGTCCTGTATTCTGCCGCAGCCGACCAGTCCCCCACGCAGCTCTGGAAGCCATGAATGCTGAGCTGAACAGGCTCGAGCAAATGGGAGTCATCACACCAGTAAACCACAGTGTATGGGACGCACCTATTGTTTTTTGTCAAGAAGCAAAATGGCAAAATGAGAGTATGTGCTGATTTCTCAACAGGCCTGAGCAAAGCATTACAGTCCTTTGATTACCCCCTACCCATGCCCGAAGACATTTTTGCATCTCTGAACGGAGGAACAATCTTTTCACGGATTGATCTGTCGGACGCCTACTTGCCGTTTGAGCTGTCGGAAGAGTCGAAGAGGCAAGTTGTGATAAATACACATAGAGGAGTGTTTCAATATAATCGACTACCTTTCGGAATCAAGACTGCTCCAGGAATATTCCAGCAAGTAATGAACAAAATGGTATCTGGACTCAAAGGAGTTACTACCTCTCTGGATGATATTTTGGTCAGCGGTATAACTAAGGAAGAACATAACGAAAACTTGTTAACGGTGTGGAAGAATAGCCGACTATGGATTCACAGTGCATCTCGACAAATGCGCGTTCTCCAAGCCGGAAATCCGCTATCTTGGCTTCATTCTGGACAAAAACGGAAGGATACCTGATCCCAAGAAAATAGAAGCAATGAAGAATATGAAGGAACCGAAGAACATCACCCAACTCAGAGCATTTCTTGGCATGGTGACATACGCGTTTCTACCATCGATGAAGGATCTCCGTGGTCCATTTGATGCTCTATTGAAGAAAGATACAGAATGGAAATGGTCATTAAAGGAGCAAGATGCATTCAAAAAGTTGAAGGAAACATTGTCAAGTGAAATGAACCTCGCTCACTATAATCCACGACAGAAAATTGTTGTTGCAGCTGATGCTTGTGATTATGGAATTGGATGTGCTATCTCGCATCGCTATGTTGATGGTTCTGAAAAACCCATTGCCCATGCATCTCGATCACTGTCAAATGCTGAGAAGAACTACTCACAAATAGAAAAAGAAGCTTTGGGACTTGTGTTTGCTGTAAAGAAGTTTCACAAGCATTTGTTTGGAAGAAAGTTCCTCCTGTTAACAGACCATAAGCCGCTACTGGCAATCTTCGGAGGAAAGGAGTTCCCGTTTATCCCACCAATCGACTCATGAGATGGGCAACCATATTATTGGGCTATGACTTCGACATCGAATATGTGAACACTAAGCAGTTTGGACAAGTGGACGCTCTATCAAGGTTAATGCAGAAGTACCCACTCGAAGTCGAAGATATGGTAATCGCAGCAGTGGAGAAAGATATCTCCAGCATGCTGAAAGAATGCATCAGAAATCTGCCACTGACTCATGAGCACATCAGAATTAGCACTGAGAGAGATTCAGTCCTCAGAAATGTCAAATCGTATGTGAAGCAAGGAAGATGGCCAAAAGTGAGGTCAAAGGTGGCACCATTCTTCAGTAGAAGAGAGACACTATCACTCGTAGGAGGATGTCTGATGGCTGGAGATAGAGTTGTGATCCCAAGTGAATTGCAAGCGAATGATCTCGAAGAACTGCACGTCGGTCATCCTGGAATTGTGAGGATGAAGAAGCTTGCGCGAAGCTATGTATATTGGCCAAATATTGATGACGACTGTGAAAGTTTAGTACGAAACTGTTCGAAATGCCAAGAATATGCGAAGAATCCAATCAAAGTACCCTTGGAAACATGGCCAACTCCTACCCGTGCCTGGCAAAGGATTCACGTCGATTTTGCTGGACCAATTTGTGGATGCTACTATATGGTAGTTGTGGATGCTTTTAGCAAATGGCCAGAAGTTGTCGAAATGAAGAACATTTCTGCAAACCAAACAGTAAAGGAACTAATTGTAAGCACCATGTTCGCAAGATATGGACTGCCGCAAACCATTGTAAGTGACAATGGAACTCAGTTCTGTTCCAATCAGTTCAGAAAAATGTGCGAAGAAGGTAGAATAGAGCACCCGAGAACCGTACCGCATCACCCACAGTCGAATGGGTTGGCTGAACGTTTCGTCGATACACTTAAGCGTAGTATCAAGAAACTCAAGGGGGAGGAGAAGCCATCGGAAGCGACGCTAAATGTGATTTTGCAAGCGTACGGATCAACGCCAAATGAAAGCTTGAGCGACAAGAGAAGCTCCGAACGCGGATGAGTTTGTTATCGCCAATTGAGAATGCTCTAAAAACGACGTCTGCATCAGAAAACCAGAACAAGACGAAGGAGCAGTTCGATCGAAGAAATCGTGTTACACCGAATAAGGTCGAAAGTGGAGATGTGATACATGCCCAAATATGGAAGGCTCCGAATGTTGTTTGGAAAGCAGGAACAATAGTGAGGAGTCTTGGAAAAGTTAATTATGAAGTAGATGTGGATGGAAAATTAATGCGAAAGCACGCAAACCAATTACGACGAAGTGATGTCAAGACAAAGCCGAGCACTGGAGAAAGTCCCTTGAAAACCTTGCTCGAAGTACTGGAGCTAGATGATTTGCTGGAAAGGAAAGACGAAGCTCTTGTCTGTAAATCGGATGCCGACACAGCCCCACCGTGCTCGCCACAACTTAAGCTACGACGCTCGACACAAAGATATCGTTGCAAACCGCTAGTTGATGTTGTTGAGCATAAATGAGTTTTCTCCTGTTAGTAGAAAGGTACGATGTCATGCCTTTCTACTGTGGGAGGTGTTGTGTATGATTGAAGTTGTTTGTGCTGTGATATTGAAAGCTACCGATTATAAAAGTAGATCGGTCGGTAGGGATACTCTCAGTTTTCGGTTGGAAGGTATCGCCTGCAGTTCGTCAATAAATCTTCGTGTGAACCAGGGAGCCAGACACAAACACAACGGAACATATCCCCGCACGGTCCAAGTGGCCTGCGAAGCACGGGATATATTTAACACATTGACGACAGCGCGGGACACATACGTCCCGTACTTTCATACGGAAGAGACTCGTTTTGCTTAATTTAAGCCTTCATTTCTGTATCACATAATTGTCCATAGCCATCATCGAATGGAAGAAATAGTACACTTATTACCGTTACAAAATTACTATTTAAAAATTACAGCTGTTGATATTTTGTAAAAAAAATATATGGATAGGTGCGCTCCTAGCATGTCGTCAACGTGTTAAATCCCCGCGCCGTCGTCAATGGATTAAAAAATGCTAGTCATTCGCATAACAACAGGCTTCGTTAGGATTTCCAGAACATCACGCCGATACACCATCATTTCCGCAACCTCTGAAACTGCTAATTAGCCTTTTCCCGATGGTGTAAAATTGTGATTTCACCCCTTGACCACTCATTTGATGGCCGAGCTACAGATTTGGATTTATATGTCTTTACTCTGGAAAAAATTCATAGGGTAAAACGAAGTGCATCTGATCAGAAACTAAAGCAAGTTTTTGCACGCGTCACTGCAACTTAAAAGAGTAATTGTGGAAAATTCGCAGAAACTATTAGTTGTGTAGTTGTCAGGCTTTTGGTGATCGAAGGAAGGATGAAGCGAGCCACAGTGCGAATGTAGTTCTTGTGTGATGTCACAGTCCAAGAACAACTTTCTGTTAATCTTATTTTATGTTAGCAGGGAATTTGATGGGTACGGTTTTGTTGTAGCCCGTACATTATATGAGTAGTTTTATTATGCTTACATTTCGGCCTCTTCGCCTTTGGCCTGGAAAGTCGAAAAGCAATTGAGACCGATCTTCCGCTTATACGGTGGAATCGTCGGCTTCTGAAGACGACGATTCAGTCGAAACGTTAGGCCTTCGAACTGAATGTTACACCAAACGACCTCGAAAGGCAGAAGAAATTTAACAGACTTACAACTAACATGCCAAGGTTGCAAGAAGAGACAAGTTGGAGAAATCTAAAGATAATTTCTTCAGACCACTAGACCAAGGGACGGTATCGATTGGTCCAAGAGTGCTCAGAGCTTACCTAGATGATCTCTGTCGCCGGGGCGCAAGATCGACCACACAAGAATGTCACAGTGTTGGCCATCCCGACGTCAAAAGCAGACAGCAAGTGGCTGAGGAATCTTCGATGAGGCATCAAGTTAAATGAGAGGGAGAGAGTCTCAAAGCGAGAGATTACGATGAGATTGTGTTGGAGTTACAGTGAAAGCGGGGAAGCTGAATAGTGCGACATTAGCGGAAAGAAGCAGAAAAATCCATCTAGAACACACAAAATAAGTCCTTTTTGCCTGCCCGTTGACCACTGACATAGGACGATCTAGCAACCCATTGAGGTTTAGGATCAAAAAAAGAAGTATGTAAATTACGATCAGTCGTTTGCATGTGTTAACCTGATAGCCATCATCATGCCAGCATACACCATGATTTGTGATAACGTTTTCCACACAAACGTTATATGATACGGCTCCTCGAAGTGCGATGCCCTTTCAAAATGATGATCGCACGATGTTGCTGCCGGCAACTACTGATAGGTGGAGCTCAGGCGGAGGCGGGATTGAGGACGATTGGACAGCTCAGCGTTCTGCAACAAGCGCACTTTCGGCTACGAAAAGATCACATATCGCATCCTCTATCCCCTAACTACTGCGTCCACTAATGCATGTACTTCCATGCCGCATCCACCCTTCATCGTAATCTCTCGCTTTAAGTGCGGGGGTCAGCAATGATCGAAGCGGCGGTATGGGGCGATGTCACACTTTGCGAATCGAGTGATTCGCTAGCGAATCGCTGGATACAAGCGTTGCGCCAGCGAATCGAACGTTGCATCAGCGAATCGAACTTTGACCAGCGAGTCCAACTATGTACCAGCGAGTCGAACTATGTACCAGCGACCCAATACTGGACCCAACGTTTGAAGGAAGCCGCGCCAATTTCAAACTGTGTTTACTGCCAGTAACGCTGTTTGGAAGTGACGGGACTTCCTTTGAATGTTGGGTCCCGACACTATTGAGTCGCTGGTACATACAGTGGCGCTCAAAAGTATTCGGCCAAATGCTTTCCCGGCCGTAACTTCTTTTCTACTGAATCAATTTGGTTCAAATTTTTATGTTTTGAGAGCAAGCCTTTATTACAGAATCGGCATATTAGTAATGGATAGGATCAAGGGAGGAGAAAGAAAAAAGATTTCCTTTGAAAATTTCGGAGTATGACCAGATTCCAATAAATTTCATATTATTGTAGATATCTTATAACTCCACCAAACAATCGGTCGCATGATAAATAACGCTGAGCTGATTCGATACTCTGTCGACAACCTTCTCAATTTGCTTAAATATTAACAGGACTGAGCATGGAATCGGTAAATGAATTTCTTAATTTTTTCTTTGGATTTTTCTTCCTCCACTCTTGCTCCTATTGATTATTGGTGGGCTGGTTTTGTAAGAAAGACTTGCCCTCAGATCATATCCGAATTTGAATCAAATTGATTCAGCAGAAAAGAAGTTACGGCCGGAAAAGCATTTAGCCAAATACTTTTGAGCGCCACTGTAGTTCGACTCGCTGGTCAAAGTTCGATTCGCTGGTGCAACGTTCGATTCGCGGCTCAACGCTTGTATCCAGCGATTCGCTAGCGAATCGCTCGATTCGCAAAGTCTGACTTCGCCCCGACATCCGACGGATGTCAAGTGTACGTCACTCTTTTAAGAGTCCGATCATTGCCATGCGCTTCAATTTCGGTTCCCTGTTTGAGTTTGAGAGACACCAAGTGCTTCTTGCAAGGCACTGTTCAAAATGCAGGAATGAATTCACAACACAATTCTGTGTAAAGCATTAAATCCGAAAGGACCTTCATGAATCCCGAAGCTTCTTTTAGGTTTGTACAGGACTGTTCATGAAAAAAGTATGGCCGTTGAAGGAATGACAGCGTAGGAATCTCTTGGCACACGGTACCCAAACAGAAATCTTAGATAGGTTACACACTTTGCACGTACCAAGCCTTTAAGTAATCAGTGAAAAGAGCGGGTCTTCTAATGCACCAAGAAGAAGTTATCAATTGGAAGTGAGAGAAGTCGCGCTTTCCGCAATTTTCCTGTCCTATCACTTGAAAGGGTATTTCCTCATTGTTTCCCACGAATTTCGTACTACTTACGAATTATTATTCTTTTCCAAATTCGCCGAACCTTCCTTCAGATCTATAATTTTAGAGTCCATGTTCGGTCTTCTTGGAACCTGGGCATTTCGATGTTGTGTGATTCTTCCTCTGTGCCATACAGGTTTTTATGGTGGAATCTATTTATTGGTCAACGTTTCGACAAACCGTCGTCCTCAGGACCTGAAAGTGGTTCGAAGTCCTAGCTTTTGCATCTCACCCGGTGAAGCGCCCAATCTTGCCTAGCCCCCCGAAACTCTAAATGGAACAAAACAGGG
>KZ383073.1:0-10402 GCA_002352805.1 Teladorsagia circumcincta | reverse complement strand
ATGTCTCTAATTGTATTAGAGCGTGGGGGGTTGAAATCCGGCGAAGCAATTAGTTCAGACAACTCGTCCACCAGGTGAAACCTGTTTAAAGGCTTCGCCGGCGGATTTCTTTGTTTTTTCCTTTATTACAGTCAACTCTTTACCTACAACTTCGTTACCGACCGCTTAACGCCTCGAATTCGTTCTAAGACTGTTGCTTCAAAAGAATAGCCACTACGTCTAGCAGATCCAAGATAATATGGCCCAAACAACCAGCATGTTCCAGCTGACTCATTCGACCTCTTGTAGGACTTTCATAGCCATAAGCTTTTACATCTCACGGGACCAAAAACGTGCTGGGACATGCCTGGGGAACAACTGATCGCGACGCAACCGCACGCGCCTAAGTGGTGTGAAATTGAATAGAGGGATGATTTTCTCAAACAAGCAGGATTTCTTATTGTTGACTGTAGAGAGACCGAGATAACCAAGCCTATTTTTAAGGAGTACCTTGCTGGGTGGTTTTCATCAACAGATAGCTTTGCTTTGTTGGCCTGTCGTCGGATTCACAGCAAGCTTTTTCTGACTAAACGCGACGATCTGCTGTACCAGGCGTGTATAAGACGAGTGCTAAATCCCTACAATCGGTATTTGATTGGTAGTGTAAAAATCTTACCTAAGGTAAGTCAACCGGTTTCGAATTTTTTGACTTCGATTTTTGTACTTATGCGGACTGAATCGGTCCTTCAATAGCTCAAGCCTTTCAAGAGCTGAATCCACAATAGTCGGTCGCATCTCGCTATCGTTATTCAGCAACGCGTGGGCACCAAATCTACCGCATTGCAACTCGTCTCCGTCTTTTAGCCGACGTGAACGCTACCTTTAGCGGTACCAGCGCAACATCTTGGTTGGACCACCACTGGATGAGCATTCGTTGTCCCCGCCGTCGTTGCGTTGTTGTTAATACGTTACTACAGCACTTCTAAGTGCTTGCTTTCATCCACGGTCCTACCGCAAAAACCCTTGGCATAACGACCGAAGGGCAGCGTTCGACTCAGCTTTGATATTTTCGAAAGGAAGGTGAAGATATAAGCTCAAAGCAACAGTCTCAGCAAGGTGGGCGTGGTCGGAATTGGCTGCGATCCTTCGGCCAACTCCGACCACGCCCACTTCATGGCTGTTCAGCCCCTAGTCAAGAACGGCCGAACAAAAAACTCACCATGGAAAGCCGCCAGGAAGGGAACTGGAGTGGGCGTGGCCGGAATCGGCCGAGGGCATTGCAGCCGATTCCGACCACGCCTACCCTAATAGAAATGTAGCTCTGAGACCATTAGGGAGTGAAAAAGGATTCTACGGCGCGAATGCCACAAGCTGTGCCAAATTTTGAACGGCGTAAAGTTACAGTTGTTATGGAGGCGCAAGTGAGATGTTGTAGACTGCTGCAAAACATCGAGCACGGTTCAAAGGAATGGGTTCACGTGATTCATAAGCGTTAGTTCAACTCCTTCATCAACCTGGAATATAAACTCTAACAGGGAGGGTTCCTATTCCAGGTTCCGAGTACTAAAGGGAGAAAGTGGGCTCTGGGAAAGAAAGGTCTTTACATAAAAGACTCCTGCTCAAGCTAAACTTTTGTCCCATTGAATTATTCATTCGAAAACGCAGTAATTGAGGAGTAAATTGTTAACTGGACCTTTTAAACGAAAAAGACCTGGTAGGCCGCCATCAGACTTAGCGACTTCGGAGAATCGCGGGCTACGAGCAATGCCTCAACGTTCGAACGATGCACCAGCGACTCGACAGTAAGGAGAGTGACGAGAGTCATTCTCCTTAACACTTTGACAGGTGCCCGACAGGAGGCTCGTCACGCGACGAAAAGGCAGAGACGCAGGCGAGATTGAGGGATTTGAAGTCAATTCAAAGAGGATGTACCAGCCTCTCAAATTCGCAAATTACCGCTGTGATTTGTCTGCTAACCCGTCTGCGTCTGTGCTCCTTCGCCGGGCGACGACTCTCCTGTCCGGTGCCACGCGTTGATTCTCGCTGAAGTAAAGTGTGTGTGCGGAGATGTGAGCTCAAAATCTCTTTTTTTCAAGGCTTCCGGATGGGCACGTGAAAGCTGGTCTACTAATAGTAAATGGAGTGAGGAAGTGGACTTCATGATGACACATGGAGACGATTCCGAAATGTTATCACATCCTCAGACTCCAGTACCGTAAGTCGTCTACTGAAACAGTTGTTACGACTCACATAAGTTGGTTACGGTAAAAATTTGTAAGAGTCAATAAAGCGTATCATTCGTTTGTTTTGACTTGTTTTTAGTTGTAACCTGCTACTTTTGGCGCACAGCTCACCTTGCGAAAGTTGCGAGAGTGTTGGGTTGTGAACAAAACTTTCGCCCAGACGGGACTCAACCCGCACCGCTCGCTTACCGGGCAACTCGGTTAACCGGCCCAACACGTTATACTTGTGAGAGCAGATAAGCTGTGGTAAGTATACCATGAAGAGCTGAGTTTGAATGAAATAGTAGCGGTTGCCTAACTTGTAGCGTACTTCCCGGTAAGCGAGAGATGCGGGTTCGAGTCCTGTCTGGGGCGAAATTTTGTTATTTGTTGGGACACTATGATCTCATTTCTTTGGTAGTTGGCCTCTAATCTATACGACCTGCTGGATCTTGACCAGAGTACCAGACCAGTGTACATTTTCTACGTAATTTACTGTGAAAGCTTCCAACAAAACTCATCTATTGCTCCTCGGTCGAGGGACACAACATCCACAACCCAGAATTTTTGCGAAACATTCGTTGTTCATTAGTTTATTACTTGTTCACTCCTTCAGGTGTGCCTCACCACAGTATAGATGAACTTCATCTGCTTGCAGATTGAGTTCAACACTGAAAACGACATGGTATAATCCTTTGGGCGGACCAATCGATATTATGCGATGCAAAAGCGGGTAATTTTTTCATAAATAGAAAAAGTTTTCTTAATGAAGGTGGCTTAGTGCTTGAAGGCGTACCACACAAATAGCCCAGGGATCGAATATAATTTATGATTGCAACCGAAATCAGTTAGTTCAATTCAGTCCTGGTCTACAATCTCTCCATGATCACCTGAGGGTCGAACTAGTCTGGTAGGTAGAAGAAACTGGCTCGGTTATCCCACAGTTTTTTGTATAAGCAAACCGCGCAAACCGCATTCAGGTTTTCCTGCGATTTCAGGGGAAGTAAAATAGAATGTGTGGCGCCGACCAGAAAGAATCCAATGGATTTTCCATCTGAATCTTTGTTTTAATTGTTGATGTCCAGCTAGACGGTGGCTTGCTCTGTTCATAACTTCGGCCTGGCCTTGTTCACATTTTTTTATCAAACAAAATCACATCCAGCCACGAGATGGCAGCAGCAGATTACAGGCAGGTTCCACTTCAAAGGAAGATTTCACAATGAGGTCGGAAGTAGAAGAAAGAGAAATATACATAACTGAAGGAAGGCGGGCTTTTTAAGGGTACGGTAGATGCGCATTTCGCAGTATAGAATGTGCCCCAGCAGCCCAGCTGGTTCACAGGCGCCGCTCGCACCGCTGCCTCACCCTTTTGCTGACTAACTCCAGCCATCAACGGGGAGGGCGTTGTCATTGAAGAGGACAGCAACGACGAGAGTCAATTCAATGTCAACGAGCATAGACGGACTCCCATTGCTCGCATTCTGGGCCGTTTCTCTTGGTTTTTTCTTCATTTCTGCCCGCTCACTACTTCACCCTGCTAAATTCTGAAAGGCCGCCTTTCTATCGTGAACTCTGACTCGAACTAGGACCTGACGAGCTGATGAAAAGATGGGTCGGTGCAAGAGCTGCACATGTGTCATTACTGAGACAGAAATCAGCTTACGAGCGGCGCTATTGAGGCTCTAACGCTGTAAGAAGTGTCAGGCTGGTGGTCCCTTTCCCGTCTGCGCCCCTTTTTTCTCCATAGTCTCTGGTCCGTTTGTCGTTGAAATATCTTGTCCTAACATACATCCATTCTGCCGTAAGCTCGTAGGGTCACCTATGCATGTTAGTTTGTCTTGGCGTAGCCTTATTAGCCAAGGAGGAGGTACCTTATAAGGGTGTTTTTGACGTTTCTATGACTTCTTTCTTCACGCTCAGGTCACATACTGATTCACATATGAATCTAACCACCCGAATTCTTTTCTTATGGAATGTGCCCTTGAAGGCAGTGGTCACCATGGCTGGAAGAGGGTGTGATTTTGATGACGTCATTGGACGCTGGTGACCCTCAGCGCGCTGGAGTAGTCGCAACCGTCTCACAACCTCATTCAACAAAGTTTTTTCATGACGTCAACAAACCGCGCCGCCCACAGCCATTGTGTTCACTGCCTTCAAAAACAGAAGGATAACGTCAGGCCGTTATAGATTCGTGAGATGAGCCATGCACTCTACTCCAATTTAGATTCATAAAGCATCTGAATGTGAACTGGCCTACACAATAATTTGCTTGGATCAGCTCATTTTTAGAGGATGGCGTCCGGTGGAGGGGGCAGTCCAGGGTTAAATCGTCCTTACTGAGTATTCTCTGAATTAACAACCCCAGGCGAGGGGAAGGAGTGGAATTTGCATTTAGATCCAAGGCCCTCAGTGCGTCACGCGGGTAGTATGATATAACCTGTCATGACGTTTCGTCATGATGCGACGAAGATATCAAGGTGAATCCTTGACACGTCATCCTATCGATTAACTAACTCAAAACCTGCGTTCAAATTGCCGCCTGCCGCATCGCCAGTCCATTCCAACCGGTCATCCCATCGAACCGCCCACCGGCCCGGGTATAAATGCCACCCATTTCTGGTGGTATAAATACCGCACTCAGAGACTCCGGGCCAGTCTTCACGGTCTTCGTCGGTCTTCTTAACTTCTCCAGCCTTCTTCAGCGGTCTCCGGGCAAGCGACTCCGGTCGCACCAATAACCTAAGGCGGCAACGCCAGCAACAAACCACACAACCCAATAAGCACAATGAATCAATAAGGTACAGCCAGTGGATCCACCACCGGCCAAGGCCACCAATCAATACCACTCAACAAGCACCACCAATTGATACCTCCAGCCACTGCTAACCATACACTAAGTCACGAATCAATATCCAAAAGCTCATACTAGTCCACAGAAGGCTAACCAACCATAATGCTAACTAAAAGTAGGGAAAGGATTGTGTAAATTGTGATGTAATGTACATAACTGCTTGCACGAGTTGTAATATAAGAAATGTCTACAAGTCTTAGTTCTTACAATTGTTGTTCGTAATGACTGAATGAAAGTCGCATCATAGAGCAGTCTACCACTCTACCGTCGAAACATAACCGATATAACCGAATGGCGCTGTACCATTTCCAATAACTTGTTGTCTTTAAATTATAACCGACGCTGTTTTGGAGCTAGATTGGGACCGCAGAATGCTTCAGCAATGACTAAACGAGCGAAAAAGTTTGGAGAGACGTCCTCTATCGGAGAACCGTCTACATCAGCATTTGTTGTGCGTAAAAAATTTTATGTGTGAAACTTATTCAGCGGCACAGCGTGTCGACCAGATCACCGTCCTAAAAATTCATTACCGCAGGCGTGGCAGCGCTCAATGTCAGTTGCAGTATATACAGATAAACTGCGCTGATGAACTGGGCCTTTGAAGGTGACGATCTGGTCGGAAGTTGGAGCCTTAAAGCAACAGTCCCAACAGGGTCGAAGTGGGCGTGACGGCCAGCGGTCGCACCCTCTCTTAACACCCGTGGAGAACGCGGCTGCGGAAAAATTTGTGATCAGTTCTGGGACCACAGGGACTATCTGAAGTCGGTTCACGATTGCAAATGCCTCTGCAGCCAATCCCGCGATCTCCACGGCTGGTAAGGGGGGGGTGTTACAGTCAGTCTATTATGCTTTAAATGGATTGATGTAAACCTAGAAACTTATACGGCACAAAAAATCCATCAAAATAAACAGCAACGCCGTGGTTCTACGGAGATGAAATCGGACTTTGCCTATTTCGCCTGCTTTGGTGTAACCCAAAACATATTTTTAGCAATACGACTTGGAGTTACGATTCGAATTTGATTGCTGATCAACACGATCTCAATCGCCATCTGCGTGAAGTCATTCATCGGTATGAGAAGGAATATGCGAAAGCTCTGAAACACATTGATAAGATTTTATGAGCAACCATCCAGGATGAAGTCATACGTAAAATAAATGTTATGTTTGTTAAATTTCTTCCTTTTTTTCGAATTTTCCGAAAATGATGGAAGAGGGGGCATTTCGGTGCAGGGAGCTGGAAGCATTCGAAGCCATGGTGAACATTTTCCTTTATTACAAAAATCAAGGGGAGTTAAAACTCATCTAGTTCCCCTTTTGCCCTAACGAATTTCTTCACCCATGCGGGGCTCTGTTTAGGCTGCGATCTATTGCACCAAGATGCAGCCCAGTCCCCCGTTCTCGTTATAATTAACCAAAGGCTTTGAATAAGAAGCACACCAATGATCTAACCCATACTATGGTCTACCAGGAAGTCGTTCTGGACGTGGAGCGCTTTTTTAAAATGGTGTTGTGCATGTTATGGGACGGGCGCGTGGAAACCCATGACAACTGGGTACAAACCCTGACGACCGTGAAATTGCCAGAAAAAATTTGGAACGTTTTTCGTAGGAAGTGGAATTGAGGTACGCCTACCGGAGATATACTATGCTGAAAATTGATTATGCAACCGCGAAAGCATGCAGAGATACACAATCCCGTACACACATTGTAACTCACTATCAGCTCTGCACACCATACGGATAGCACCGTCCATTAGACAGATAACTCCGCCCACTCCACGTTCTCACACACTTTCTCTTCCATCTCCTGCAATTCATCGGCTAACACAATGCACCCTTGAGCAGCTACTGTGCTATGCTTGCGGTCCCACAGTCGCGCAGTCACTATTACCCGATCTTCAATGAATACGGTAATCGAACCAATCGCCCTCTATTGAAATGAGCGTGAGTGGCGGCATGCAGAACTAAACGACCTTTTCTCGAGTGATTCTTCTAATACATATAGACTCCTTTGTAGTTCACTGCGAAAAGTTGGCTTAAGAAAATTGGCTTAAACTCGAATCGGCGAAGATTTTAAGGTCAGCTGAAAGTTTGCAGCCCTAGAGTCCCAATAGTCAGATTCTCGATACTGTACCTCTAAACCACTTTTCATAGCAGGGACATGGTCGGATGGGTACACGCACTCTTTGGGGGACTAACTGTTGGTTGTTAAGCCCTTGCGCTCAAGTTTCAGAAATCCATCACGATTAGAGAACTGCCGTTTGGCGAGTTTCACTAGGTGTTCGACGCCGGGGTCATCCGTCCGCTGCAATAACTTCCACGACGAGGATCGTGTTCGAAATTTCTAGAGGGGGTCGTGTGGAGGTTTTGGAGAGTTGCAGTGGAGTGAAACATGATTTCTTGGCGAGTTTTTGAAAAAATACGCGGACTTTTGCGAAAATGCAATGAATTTTACCATGTGAGCAATACTAAAGCATATGCCGTTTCTTTAGTCATATTAATCCTCCCACTTCGCTCTATAGCCGTTTTGGAGGCGAAAAGTGGGCAGAACTGGAGTATGTCGATTGGTCTCAAAATCGGATACTAGGAGAACAGCCGTGGGGGTAGGGTAGTGAGGTGAGAGGGAGGTGGGGTGGACTTATTTGATCCAGAGGGGTGATGCGGTTGATTGAGGCTCTCTTGAGAAAGTGGGGGATCGCTAAAGTTGTTGAAATCGGCACTGCGGTCGAAGTTGGGTGAAGCCTTGAAGACTCGATTATTTCCGAGAATTGAGTGAATCTGGCAGGTACAAAACCAACTTTACAGTGACCATGGCTTCCCCCAACCACCACGAACAACGGTGTCGATTGCGACAACGATGGTGGTGACGGAGGAGGCCAACGGCCTCGCGCTACTCTCTGTTTACTTGATATGCGTAGCAGATGTCCTCTGTGCGAGAGGGTGCTCGCTTTTCACCATTCAACCTCTTTTGCGCTCGCTTTGCCTTGTCCTCGTCATCGCTGTCAACGCAGACGCAACCTACGTAGCAGTCGTCGACGCTCCCCTACAATTTCGTCGATAGGCGCACAGGGTTTCCTCAAACCCTCGAACTGCTCATGCCTTCCTTTGAGCTGTCAGCTAGGATTTCAAATTAGTAATGACAAAAGGGGAAGCAGGCTGTATCACTCAACCTCACTGCAATACGCCACAAGCTTTGGTTTCTCAAATATCTCAGTGCCATTTAATTGCGCTGGAAAGGTATCCAAGACCCAACTAGCCGAAGGAGTTGTCCTAATTTTGATAAATCATACAATGTCAGTAACCTGACACCATACCGGGCTTGCTTGTCATAGGTGGGATTCGATCCATCAAAGTGTGTAGCGGCGACCATGTTATCATGCTAGCTTCACTTTTCAAGCAGGAAATAAATACATGCATTGAGCTTGCCCTATTCAGAAAGAGCCAAAACTCGTTTGCGGTGATTAAATGCGGTGTTATTTTTAACACTATCTGGCCAATATAATGGTCACGGAGAGACTGTTGTTGCTCTGGCGGGGCTGGCTTCAACTAGCCGACCCACTGAATGGTGCAATGTTCCGAGCAAGAATCGGGCCGGGTTGGTACCATGTAATAGGAGGCGCCATTTCTCACTGAACGAACTCCAACTTGCATTTTAAGGATAGGGATAAATCTCTGGGCTTCAAAACAGTCTCCTTTCGAGGATATGAGCCGTTTTCCTTCAGTTTATTTTCTCACCACCGCACCTCCCAACAGCTCCACCCTCATTCCAGAAGGCAACCAATTCATGACCCATCAGCCTTGATACTTTTCTTTTTCCACTCTGATCAATCACACTTTGCGGTGCGCCATGCACTTCGACATCCATCCAAAATCATGAAGGCATTTATACATATTTAGACATGACGAGAACAATGACTTATGAAGGTCAGTCGATCAACAACTCACTGCTCCATGGCGCATTTAGCACTCGCAGTTTGTTCGTCAGGAGAGATGGCAACCTAGTAGACATGAGAATAAGTGAGATTTGAGAATATATCCAAGATTAGGCCCCAGATTATGTGCTCCCTATGCGGCTCCACTTCTCAGTTGACAAATATTATCCAAAACTACAAGACGAGATGCCCGTTCCCTTTCATTCACATATACCAAGCTAAGGCCGATCATAGAGGCCAATGCTACCTGCTCGCTCACCTTTTGATTGGAAAGGCACTAGCTCTTCAAAATTTGTCCCTTTTTAATTCATGCGCGCGTTTTTTTTGACTGCGCGCATTTCTGGTGATCAGACTTGGCGTATCCTTAACAGTATGAACGTAAAGCTCATTTTCATCCCTCTTTTGATTTTTATGGCTCCTGCAACTCCCTCTGTCCCTTTCCTCGCTGTCTATTATGCAGAGGTCACCAATCTGCCACTGTGGGATGAATTTTTTAGCGGAGGGATAATGACACGCGTTGTCTATTGGACACCCTGATCAATTAGCGCCGTGTTCTACACAATCATTCACATCCGCATCCGTCGGCCACCATGGTTCCACTTAGTCTTAATGATTCTCGAATCCCAAAAGCAGCTACTACTAGTCAGGATGACCGAGAAGATGGAGCATGAACCGAGTATTGAGCAAAATAAAAGTAGCTGGGACTTTAAACATTGGCTCCCTGCAGCAATTTTAGCTCTGCTCTGTAAGCTTTCTCCAAACCGAAATATGGATTTTTTCATAAAGCACCGCTTTGTTGGAGAACGCCCCGCCCGCCGTAGGTGGCTCTACCTAATGATTTGATTTATCAGTGCACACTTCACCCATTTTTCCCAGTCATTAGACTGTTCTGGAATCTAGTTTGGAATCTTGCTCTTCGGTACCGCTCATTTCGATGGAAGCCACGCTCAGGGAGGGTCATTGAGCAAAACGATAGGACAGGGTTGAAATGGATATTCGACCAGGTTAAGTTAAAGTGAAGGAAATATTAGTGCGTATATGGCTTCAATATTTCAACAGTTTTTTTTATGAAAACAAAATTTGGCAGTTAATTCAATCATGTTCTTCATTACTATCCCTGGCTTTTTCGCGTTCCACCCCCCCCCCCCCCCACCCCCCGAGAAGAGGACCTACAAAAAATGGCGCGGCTACTACTAAAAGAGGCGCGGTCGCGAATCGACGTTATTAAACTTTTGATTTTTTTTCTCACAACCATTCAAGAAGAGTTTGTGGGCTGGAACAAACGACAGTAAAATGAGGTGATATCGGAGCTATCTAGCGATTGAGCAAGAGTTTTGATCCCAGTTCGTTCTTAGTTTGCTGGATGATCATTCTGACGCGCGAGCGAGCGTTTTCAAGGAAAATTGTGGAGCGGCA
>KZ383072.1:0-10660 GCA_002352805.1 Teladorsagia circumcincta | reverse complement strand
ATTCGATTCACTGCGCCACCTGTCTTTAAGGCACATCCCACGATCAGATCACTAAAATGATATCTTCCGCTAATACGGTTGTCGGCTTTGCAACCGCAAACGCATAAAATATATCGCTACTCATATCTGGTGAGCTTCAAACTCCCAAGTATGGACACCTCAAAACCACTCCGCCCACCATTGTGATGTCTGTTGTCTCGCTCTTTCACCATGATCTCTCGTTTTCGTCTGTCACTATCGCCATTGTTCCCAATGGAAGTCCAAACAATTGCTGAAGGGCGGAGTAATTTTGGTTATGTCATTGAGCGTGATTGGTTGAAAGGTTGAGAGGTGGTCCCAACCACACCCACCAAGCTTTGATCCACCAGTGATTTCTATTGTCGCCATCAAAACTCAACCTTCTAGCAATCGTATTCAC
This sequence comes from Teladorsagia circumcincta, assembly GCA_002352805.1. Lineage (NCBI taxonomy): Eukaryota > Metazoa > Nematoda > Chromadorea > Rhabditida > Trichostrongylidae > Teladorsagia > Teladorsagia circumcincta. The sequence continues at coordinate 10,242 of KZ383072.1, read as the reverse complement.
TGTTTTCAACCTGCTCACATTCTGACTTTTGGACGTTCAGAGAGAGTGTTTCTTTACGATCATTCTTCCCTATTTTTCTCCACTAGCGTGCCAATTTCATATTTAAACCCGATTAGCGTTGCTCATTGTTGCTGTAGGGGGATTTGCCTTCAGCTGGGTAAGGAGATGTTTAAAGGGGGGTCTTGGTGAGTACAATTCCTCGCCAGAACAGCGGAATCCATCCCTTTAGAGGAACATGCTATCGCTGTTTGAGGACTAAGCCAGGGTTACAGTGGCCACTTCTCAAAGACTAGGCCTAACAAGATTCGACCTAGTTTTTACAGCCTGCCGTGGAGAGTCACCATTTTCACGTTCCCGAAAGGTCGCATTCGGCCGTATATAATTTCTTCCAAAACCACGTTGGCGCTTTGGTGTTATGTAGTTGAATACAGTCATCGCGCCACTTAATGAGAAGACAATGCGTTTTGCATTTCTCGACTCCAGACAACCTTCAGAGTTCCCCGCTTTCGAAGGTCAGGGCGTATCCGCAAATGATTACGCATCGAAGACCATGCATAAGATTAGGTCGCAACTGTCTGAAATGATCCGCAGAATGATTTGTTCTTCTAATGGACTATCACACCACTCAGGAACGTTGTAAAAATCTTGCAGGAACTTGTGGAAGGCACTATACACTTGGGATGTGTTGCAAATTGATGGGCAGGGACAGGCCCAGCGTGCAAGAAGTGCAGGTTTTGGAGGTGAAAATAGCGCCGCATACGCGGGCATTCAGGTGAAAGACACCATATCCAGTCAGACTCCATCTCCATCTACATGTCTTTGCTGAAATGCTGAGTAGAAGCCCTTGGAAGTTACAATCAAAAAAACAACTAAGTTCGAATCAGCCACAAAAAGGCAATTGAGGTAGGTGCTAACTTAGTTGGGCGGGGGGTGGTCCACGCGGCGGCGCGGCGCGTGGCATGTTTGCGTACTTCGAGAAGTGGTAGAAGGTAACTACCTGAAAAAGTATCGCGGCTGCAATGTGGGCCTCATGAGTGCTGGGCCTGGGCGTGTCGTGGGGATCTTGGCAGTGCTACACTCCCATCAGACCCCCTCCCCATCGCTGTGCGGCTCCCTCTACCACCTTCCCCATCTTCCGATGGTCAAGGCGCGGTGCCAGTAGCGTCTTTTCAACAGCAGATGTTACATTTATTCCGTTTATTTATCACCTTCCCTACAGTTCCCGCCTACAATCCGCAAATTCCCAAATACGACCCTTCGCTGAATATTCAACCGCGATCCAGTCTAGCCTTAACTAGCCCTCGTGCCAACGCACTCACGAGCTACCACAACCTGGAAGCCCTCTAAGACCCCCTCCTAGATGCGTAACATTATCACCTTTGATTAACACTACCTGGGCTATGGTGCATCAAATAGGGGCGTGGCTTGTATTTGCCCGAGTTGCTCGGAAACGCGTGAACAGCTGATGCATAAGTAACGGCAGCGGGCGTTTTTCTATCATAAGTGAAGCGCATCACGTGTTCATGTTCTATTCGTGAACGCAGTGGTTTTTTGAGAACGCTGGGCCTACTCAGGCAGCTGGCACAACTCACGATGAAAGCAGCGTTTCCGTACGCCTTCAGATAGATCTCATATCAGCTGTTCGTCAGCTGGAGCGCTTGTGCACGATGGCTAAGCACGGTTTAACGCATTTCTCATAGCTGTTACACAGTAGCCTATATGAGTGTAGGGAGTGTAAGGGGCTCAGCATCGACCGATCTCTACGGAGTGCGCCACGCTCTCGATTTCCCCGCAGAATCGTGGATGCATTTGGCAGTGCATTTTCGCCTGCACAGCCACTACCGGGACGACAGTAATGTTTCGATCCGGTGCTTATTTCTAATTTTTATTTATTATTTTATTTATTATTTTTTTATTTCCAGAACAAACGTAAAAGCAACATGCTGATCGAAACCCGGTAGGAGCCTAGGGCTCAGGGTCTAGTGAGGGTTGAGTCCGGAGCAGGGCCAACATGCGATGCCAACTTCTCAAGGGGGTCGTATTTGAGTTTTTGGAAAGGGTAGTGGTTGAGGTTGGCGAAGGGTAAAAAGTTGAAAGCGGAGTCGCATTTCTGGAAATTCAAGGGTTTGGAAACTGAAGGAATGATGGGACCATTGGGGACTAACTAGGGTCCGGATGAGGTAGAGGGGGTCGTTTTTCACCCCCCTCGCAGATGGTCAATTTGGAGGAAAAAAGGCGGAGTAGAGCTGTCGATTAGTCAAACATTATAGAACAAGTCATGGTGGTGAGGGTGGTTGTCGGAGGTGGAATGGGGGAGGGGTCATATTGGGGAGCCTCCCTAAGAGGGATAGTGATGGTGGGCGTCGTAGGGAGACTCTCTATGAGGGGTGGGTTGTCGAATTGGTGGAATTGGAACAACGGACCGTTGGCTCTGAGTCGAGGACCGTTTGGTTGCCATGCTGTCGGTTGACGATCACTTAGGAAATGTAACACTTCTACTCCCGAAGCCTCGTGCCAGCTCAGCCCCGTTAAGCGTAGTTTTTGAAAAATTGCCAGATTAGTCACCGTAACCCCAGCGCTGTTTTTAACCCGCGACAGAGTACAATTAGGAGAAGATCAGAGCGCACACGTTCGACTTGTTCTGAAAGAGCAGAGTACGATATGTAGGAGTAATTGCATAGTATCGGAAAATCGAGAGGATGTCACTCGAGAAACGTGCGAAACTGAACAATATAAAAACTTTCAATTAGCGCTCTTGCTTTTCAGAGTTCAACGAACAAACAAGTACGCAATTCTCAATAGGTACTTTCAACGCCCGTCTGACAATGAGAGAATCCAACAGTGCGCCGTACATCCGAGATAAAATTCAAAGCTCAGAAAGCACAAAGACTAAAACTCGTACTCACATTGTTGTTTAGGCCATCTCCCCCCCCCCCACCCTTGTTATCTGTAGCTGCCATGCCATTCTATTGCCCTAATTATATGCCTTTATTTATTTATTCTTGTCATATACCTATTGTGATTTCGTTGCTATTCATACGTTAATTTGTTAGCCTAACCTTGTACAATAGCTATATAAATAAATAAAAAATAAATAAATAAATGAGTAAATAAATAAATAGATAAATAAATATTAAAGCTTTTAGCCGTACAATTGGTTTTCACGAAGTCTCACCGGCTTTCCACCACCCCTAGGTCCACTGCTTATCGGATTTGTCCTATTAGGGACAGAATAGGCGCTTATGTCGTTAGGGGGGGGGGGACATTGAAGAAATTGAGCCATTTACAGACGTTGTGACTGAGCCTTACGAAGGAGAATTGATTCCGGTGAAGCACGTGAGTAACTTTTGTTCTCCTTGGCATTTCTCCCCTATCCCTAGGGTTAGTCCTGGTGTCACCCACCAGCGGCTTTCGAATGCCTTGTTTTGAGTCCCCACCTAGGACATGTCCGCCACAAAATATTTTTTTAAGTCATGGCAAAGCTTCTCTCAGCCATCCCCCTCCAACTTACTCTCCTACACGTCCTCTTTCCCTCTAAATCCAGCTAATTAGTGCATGAGTTTCACTCAAAAGGAAAAAACCCTGTAATAGCCCTGAGTGTTTGAGAATCGTCACATGTACAAGTTCGAAAGCCATCCGAACCCTTCTAAGATTCTGAGTTGACAGCGGATACATGGCGCATCCCCGATGAAGTGATCTTGGGCGGGTGATTTGATTTGTTTCTGACGCAATATTCGAAAAAGATGGAAAATATTTCTTTCTAGGGAGTTTCAGATTTTGAGACACAAGTAAAGATATTTAAATTGACAATTTTCGAAAACAATTAACTATGTAATAAAATTAGGAATTATCAATACAAAAATCTGAGCATCAAAATCTGAAAGATAAGGAGTTGCGAAAATTGAAAAATCGGAGCCTAAAAATGAAATAGAGGCGGATATGCATAACAATACGCATGAATAAATATTCATGAATGATGTGATATGATGACATAATATGATAATATGTAATATAATGTGATATAATATGATGATGCGCCATGCGTTCGCCTTGCATTACTATCGCTGAACATTTGGTAGAGTATTGTACGTCAGACGTCCGCCAAACTGTGTATTTCGGGAATAAATCTGGTGCTATGTAATAAAATCCGAAAGGCCAAGGTTGATTTAGGATTTGATCCATGCCCTATGGTATTAAACAGCGCCTTTTGCCATTGAACCACTAACAGTGGCCACTGTCCGAGTCAATGTCTTGCCTTCGTCTACTCTTTACTAAAAAAATAAACAAATACAAGATGAAAACAATAAAGAATCTGAATACATTGCATCGCAGACAAATGGGGTGGTCATAAAAGAGTAGTGAAATGTTCCAGTAAGATTGTACTGCTACCGAACCAGTACTAAAGGAAATAAAAGTTTGATAAGACATGTATCATTGACAGAAAAGAGGCAGAATAAGAAGCAGGTTTCTGTCCAGGATGGGTCATGAACTTCAACTTTGCTGCATTGTTGAAGCATTTGAATGGAAATTCAGTCGCTGCTTTATTTTTGGCCAATGTACTGTTGACATTTTTACCACTATATCCTCAGGATTGAATAAAGCATGAAAAAGGAATTGGAATTGATCAATCCCTCGATGAGATACACCCTCGAATGCGCTCGTAATTCCATTCAGGACCATTGTGGCATTTGAATGCCATTTGGCCTACTTAGTGATTTGAGAGATCTACCAATGTATATCCAGGTTAGCGTGCTTATTCTCCCAGACGAGCCTGTCAACAATCCGGAGCAAAGGATGGCTTGGTTGTCTACGGCGGGTTTACAAAGTTATGCACCGAATCTGCGTGTGGTAACCATTTTCAATTATATCGCCTACGCCCTCTTTGAGTGGGTAAATTAGATCACCAGATCATGTGGATGCCCCGAATGGATCCTGCTCACCGCGGCACTTCCGCTGAGATCCAGAGCCTGAGGTTTATACGCTGTACCCATGAGCTTGAGGTTAGGTAGCTATAAAGCCACCACGACGTGACTTGAACATTTCTTCGATTTCATCGACTGCAGGAGGTTTTCCTTCTTTTCCGCAGCATGCATGGTGGCATGAGGATCGTCTGCTTGGTCAAGCTAATACAGACAGGTAAAAATTCGGTTAACTAGACATCTTTTTTAGGGTAACCTCGTCGACCCCGGCAGAGAATATAATTCCAGGGCCAAGATCGACCTGCTGCGAGAAATTATACGTGTAGAATCGTTACAAAGCGAATAAGCGACCGACGAAAACCAGAGGGACTCTCCTCCATCCCAAAGTTTTCACCCGGGTCCCACCAAATGAAAGTAAGAGATGAAAATCTCCAAACACAAGCAAGACTTCTTCCACTATGAAAACTATTCATTGAAGTAGAATTATGGAAAACGATGTGTACAGCTGACATTACTCGTCGCAGGCAGCAAAGTGGATAAAAACGCCGCATTTCACTTTTGTGGATCAAGTTCGGTCGAGGTTAGGAGCTGGAGCTACTCGGGAAGCTCGAACATCACAGGGCTAACTTACAATCGCGGAAATCAGTTCATGGGCCAGGGCTAAAGGCTTAAATAGAAGAAGATGCGGGTGGGAGAAGCCAGCAGGGTAAAGTCCTCACTTGTAGTGAAAAGGAGTATTGCCAGAGAGCTCTCTAAAGAACATAGTGGTGGGCCGAAGGGTTTCAAGCTCTCACCCATAAGAGAAACTGGTTGAAACTGGCTCAAGCAATGAGAAATAACGAATGGTATGTGGTAGAGCCGTGTGAAGGAGTAGTGGCGGGGGAAAATGAACGTTTATGATGGATAAGAGTGATCGGGGAGCCGAGGCCGCCGAGCTGGGAAAAAGCAACGTTGACATACGATCGCCAACGCGGGACGGACGACGACGAGAGGACGAGGAACGAACGGGAAGCGGGCGCGCGCGTGCGACAAAAACGCGACAGCGGGCGATTTGTAGACGCGAATTTATTTCGCCAGCCGCCGAGCTATGCGCCCAGCCGAATGTGTGTGTGTGTGTGCGTACTCGGCTCGGAGTCTTTCCGAGAATGGGCGCCAGAGGGGGGTACTCTCCCGGGGGCCACCGCAGAGAACATCCACACCGCGTTGCAGAATACGTGACTTTGCCGGCCAGGCGTTCTTTTGGCCCCGTTGTGGAATCTACATTTGACTGCTGCTGCTGCTGCTGCTGCCTGGCTGCCTGGCTGGCTGGTTGACTAGCTGACTAGCTGTATACGATGAATTTAGAACGGGTTATTTGAACAGGGGAGAATCAAAATCAGCACAATAGTAGAACGATGGGGGCGGGGAATTCCGTTTTAAGATACTGTAGTATGAACGTCACACGTTTTATGAGGCATCAAAAGTGCAACAGAGCAAGCGCAGGAGAAAAAAGTGGGGCGCGAATGAGCAAAAACCAACGGCTACGACGACCATTTGATCCGAGAACAAGCGCCGGGGGAACCCCCATCGGCTGATCGCGCGCCCGGAAATGAACCCGGGCTCCACGGGGCGTAGAATATTCGAGAAACTTCATAGACGAAACGAATGAACAGCTAAACAAGTGAGTGAATGTGTGGGGAAGGCGTCCAAGCGGAATGTGCTGCAGAGCACAACGACGATAGAAAGAATGCCCAGCCTCCGTGTGAGCGCCTCACCCGGCCGAAAAACGGTCCCACCACCGCCCCGGCGCGGCCACGATTGTGTCCAACAACCGGGGAACTCGTTCCGCTGCTGTTGCTGTGCCACTGCCGGCCGAACGACGACGACGACGATGGCGAGGAGGTTTACAGAAACAGCATCGAGAGAACACGACATCGTTAACAATGCGCCTCCGCCGCTACAATATGCACACACACACGCCACGCCACACACACACACACACACATTCCACCAGCACACGCACACAGCAACAACAATGTGATACATAGCGATCAATCAATAGTTTATGAAGAAAAAGAATCTTCGCATAGTCAACGGGGAGCAGGAACTTGGCGCTGCTAGGCAGGCTGGATCATTGCTGTGCGCCGACATTGACGCCACACCCGTCCCCGTTCATCGTGAGTGGTGTTCCGGCGGCGGGGGGCGCGAGAAAGGTGTGTCCACCGGGGCCCGTCGTCGTGGCCCGTGCGAAATTCATCGGCACGACAGAAGAAACCAGCCATTGATAGTGGGCTGCCGACGTCATCGCCGTATGTGTGTGTGGGTGCGTGTAAGTGGGTATACGGCGTGTATACGTGTGTATATTGACGACGTCATCACCGTATGCATGTGTATGAGCGCGTGTAGGTAGATATGTATGTAAGTATATGGGTGTAAGGGTGTGTAGATACGAGCCATGCATGTTGGGGTAGACGAGAAGATTTATTGAAGCACCAAGCTTTGATTTGAACTTCGCCGATATGCAAAACCTTGTAATCTTATTTTGACCTTGCTACGTACAATGTGCGGGTTTGAAAATCAATGATAACATATCTAATTACCATAGATTCATAACACAGTACAACAATGCCCCAAACCTCCATTTTGCCATTCGATCGCTATCGAACGATGCGATCACACAGGACAGCCAGAGCAGCTGTGTGATGTGTGTGTGTGAAGGAGTGGAGTGGAGCGCGTGTAGCGCACGGTTTTTGTCGACCAACCGATCAGCTGGAGCTCGCTGGGCGCGGGGCGCGCTCTCTCCAACGATGTGTGTTACACATCGGGTCGTGCGGTTTCATGCGACTGCAGCAGGGATAAAAATGGCAGCCCTTGGGAGAGATTTGAGAACCGGTTCTCAATAAACGGGGCTCCCGTAAAGCCTCATCGGATGCGGTTGATTTGTGGCCGGTGACGTCGACGAGGGGGGTAACGGGGATGGTCGACGACCAACGCCACCGCCGCCGCCCTCATAGGACAAAGATCAGCTGCAGGGATTTTTTTCGCGGCAAGCGCATTACACTGTCCGGGGAAGACCCGCTCGCCAACACACACGTGGGACGCCTGTGAGTATCCTACCCGTGAATGGTCAGTTCCCTCAGGGTAGCGCGGGGTCAGGAAGAAGGCCACGCTGCCAAGTGACCTCTGGGAACAGGGATGTCGTCATTTTCGAGGTTGGTGAAGGCGTTAGTGGCTGTTGGTGAGTTCGACACATCAGGCTCAGTGAGGAGGCACGAGGCACTCGCACGACCAACAAAAAACGGAAACATGCGAGTGCGTCGTCCGTTTTTTTCGTGTAACACTCCGCGATCGATCCAGCCACCGAATGTGCAGCCGCTGGCTGCACATGCGGCCACCGTGCGCGTTCTTTGCGTGTAATGCGGTAGTGTTTCGTGTGCTCGCGCTACGAAACGCGCGCGATGAGCGTGAAATGTTCGTGCGCCTGGGCCTAAATTGGGGAACAACGAACGACAAGTGCAACGTGCAGCAGTGATTTAATACCGACGACGCGATCGCGGTATTCATGAGTACGCGCTTGTTGGTCTTTCTGCCCTGAGAGCGCTACTCAGCGCTACTGATAACGCTAGTGATAGTGGGCTACCCGTATCAGCGATCGATCATAATACAACTCTGGATGTAATCAGCTGAGCAAGCAATTCCTATGTGTATGCATGTGTGTGAGGTGTAATAATTCTAATGGCCTGACACATCGTCGAAACTATTTCGCGCTGTCTCCAGGGTTGGTAGCACGTAGTCACGTCGACGCGGGGATGGCACTTGGCCTTCCTCCTCATTTCACGGCCGCATCTTCAGTAGGGAACTCAATAACCCGCGCTCTCGAGGGACAATTGGGTGGTGAGTACGGGTGATAATCGTGCAGCCGAACCAGTTGAGAGATTGCTCTCACCTTCATATGTACCAATCACACCTTTTTGAGTATATTACCATTCCCTAAGTTGAGCAGGAGAACAGCTCCATGGGTAGAATCGTGTTCAGCTTAGAAGACAAGGTTTAGGTTTACCAGCTGGAGCTACTCCTATTTGTGGTCAGCTTAGACCTTGTCATTTGCATGTCGTGCCAGAAACGTAAACCAGAACACCTCAGACAAGAAGATAAGGTTGCCGAGCACCTCGTAAACATCGCTGATAAAGGACAAAGAACAAAGTATTCGGCGCAGGTCAATCCCTTTTCGCGATGCGCCATGAATTCCGCTTCCGCCCAGAACAGTAGCTTCGCTTACTACATATCCGGCCATGAGTTCCGAAGACCAGCAATATTTTTAGTCTACCAAAATAGTCTGGTATCGTTACCCAACCCAAGCACAGTGTTCGGTTAGTCAGGATTCGATGGGTTTTGACCCTCGGACCACGTGTCTGGCAGCAGCGGCACTAGCCGTCAGATCATCTCCGCCCGAAGTGTTCCTGATAGGTCTTAGTGTTGCGTTGTCCTGATTTGATAGCAGCTCACCCTATATGGATCTACATGGCGCATACTTTTTCACCACAGCTGAGCCCTTCTCCTTTGCTTACGGTGCCAAGAGCTCAAGCAGAACACAGCAGACAAGTAGAAGATTGCTAAGCGCCCTATTAACATTACCTGAGAAGAACAACGGCGATGATCAATCCTTTGCAACCTGAGAGTGGAAATGGAAGTGGAATTCATGGCGCATCCAGAGAGATGAGACGGGTTTTGATCCTTGGATCCCTTTGGATGAACTGAGATGAATAAATTACATGAAATCCACTTCCTCCGAGAAGTTTTGTGATCTGGCCTTCACGAGATCGGAAGTGTTCCTATTCGTTGTTCTAGTAGTATTGTTCCTAGTGTTCTATTCTGTCAGACGAGCTTGCAATTAGCCGAATCCAGAGCGATTCGAGGACGAAATTGGTCCAGTAAGGATTTGATGGGTTTCAACGCTAGGACCATGTATGCCATATTGCCTCCACCCTTGAGACGTTCCTGGTGAATCTTGGTGTTATGCTGTCCTAATTTGGCACGAGCCCGCAACGTGGGTTTAGAAGTACATGGCGCATACCGGTTCGTAGAGCCGACCAATCAGAGCTGTGGGCGTTCCCGAAGTTCCGCAGCGACTAAGTTCTGGGAAGTTTATGAACAGCATTCAATTGAAAGAGAGCTTGCATGAGGTAAACTCCTATTGTGAATAAATAGCTTTTAGCTAAATAGGCATTTAGTGCGTAGAAAAAGGGAGGAAGAAAGGCTCCTAACTTCGCATGCATTTGGTGAGCATCGATCGCTTTTCTCCAAAAAAATTCCATCTCACTCGATGTAACCATACCGTTCCTCC
>KZ383071.1:0-10915 GCA_002352805.1 Teladorsagia circumcincta | reverse complement strand
TCGAATACGTGCGAGGCACTTTCCCAAACCATTGTGTCAAGATTAAGACATGACAGATCATTTGTACACTTCCATTCCTTCACTTCACCTTCATGATTATCGTCATGCATTGGAACCTAAACACACAACTAACACAGCAACAATTCGGAAACCAAGTGACTCTCCACTCACCCAACCACCGTAAATGTACATCCTGTGGCCTATTAGATTAGCAGTGTGCAAAGATCGTGGCATTGGAGCTATCCCACCTATCTGAAAACCATCATCATTTTCATATGCTAAAAAAGGAACGCCGCACAACATAACCTAAAGGCACATAATCAATTTCACTTCGAATAGGGCGGCTAAGCTTGGTTGACCACCACTCTCTCACATAAATGTTAGTCGTATAGAAGCCATGAAGACAGATATTTCAAGGATGATGCAATCCTCACGAAAACTGAAGAAGAAGGTTACCTCATCAGCGAAATAAGCCTGATAGTTGCTTTTAATGAGACAAGCAGTTCCCAAATTTGTTTATCGCAGCGAAATTTCACTTCAAAGAAAAGTTTGGTTTTGGAAGCATGAAACTTTGGGCATGAGTTTTTTTCTTCTTTGGTGGCTCCAAAATGAAGATTTTGTGACTTCCAAGGTCACAGTAGTTACTCAAACATTTCTTAAAAGATCGTTCTAAAAAACTTGGCCCAAATTAGGAGCCTATTGGCTAGAACGTGAAAGGAGAATATGATTGTAAAGCTGACTGTGTAAAAAATCAGAAAGAGCCCAGAATCCTCCTCAAAAGATAGCCCCAGAGTCCTTAACGGGGGTTCATCAGCTCTGTAATCATATGCGTTCCTAGGGTGAAGGTCAACCGAAATCATCAAAGGTTTATCATGAATCTCGAACAAGGAACTCAACCGAATAGAGAGGCATTGGGCGAATACCAAAAAAAGCATATCACAATACGTAGAGCAAGAATAACCGTGAATAAGTTAGAGAATAAACAACTGCCGGGAAGTTCACAGGTGGAGCATTCGAGTAGAAGAATAATAACTGATATTCTATCAATTTAACCAAAAACCAATACCCACCACAGGACTATCCCAAGTCATGGAATCAATATCAAGTATCCAAACATCATTGAGTCTCGATCCGTTCATGCCGCCGTATATGATTAGTTGGCGACGAGAGTCTGTCTCAAGCACAACCGCTGTATGTGACTCTCTAGCCGTAGGCCGCATACCGTATGTCTATGAAATGATGATAGTACACGATGAACGAGTGAAGTATGAATCTAATAGGCTCACCACAGGTTGCTCCCACTGTAGTGATCCTACGGGACCGCGAATGTCTAGTGAAAAGAAGTCGTCGAGATATGTAGAAGAATTCTGTTTGGGATCAGGCGAATCATTGGCAAGTCCTCCGAACACATAGCACACCTGAACAACCCGCGTACATACAGGCTTCACTGATGGGTTTAGGATAACCAACCTGATTGCTTGCTAAAGAAAATGAATGGCCGAGTCGAGGGCAAGGACCAGAGCCTCCAGTACGAGGGGGACGTGGACGCAGCTTGCGCCATTCCCATCGCGCTGCTTGTAATTCGTACAGGTCGTTCGTATACCTAGAATTGATATGATAGATAGCAAGATCGGAAATCTAAGAAAAAGAAACACAATACCGGCCATATTCCACCATTCCTCCGAACGTGAAAATGTGAGTTCCATTGCAAACAATACCGTACGCGGCGCATCCACTTGGAATCTCACCTCTGACCGAAGGAACAAACCATTGCTTAGTTGCTGAATAAGGAAATCAGATGCTCGGCTAAAATCAAATGGCGCAAACATCTTCAACAAGCTTACTGGTATTAAAAACGTGGAGTTCATCAACGATTCCCTCGTTTCCTCCACCGAAAACAACCATAAGGTCCTTGATGGCAACAGCGCGATGCCCATGACGAGGTCTAAAAATGTTTATCATGAGTTGAGAAAGAGATGATTGGTACAGATAAGAAGAGAAAAAGCATCAAGTTGAACATCTCGCATTCTGATAAAGAAGTAGTGGTCATGATCAGGAGGAGTAAGTGAATTAGGAGTCAGAAAAGCCAAGCAATACGACGAAAAATTTGTAGTTGTAGAACAGACTGTTGAACCACCACTTTCGTGGAATTTTCAATTCTAGATTTTGGGGAGAATTCTTAGGTTCAAAGAAGCGGGGGGGGGGATAGACTCAGATTTGTGAGTGCACAGCTTACACTGAGTTCTGAAAAACTTAATTCGCACTCATACTATCCGCTACAGTGATCTACTTCTTTGGCGCTACCTAATTTTTGAAAGTCCATATGGTTAAAACAAATTTCAACATTCCGTCAGCTCTGTTACACACAAGGCCACGTGTGTAGAAAAAAGCTAGCGCTGATTAGCGTTGCATCTACCGGGTTTTGGGAGTGGATCGCCTGATATCAGAGGAGCATGAAACAGAAAAGATTGCAGATATGGCGTCTCACGTCGATGGTGGTTGAAACCAACATCGGGTAGAGGACCTTCAGCCTTGTTAAATAGGACAATACAGCGATACATACTCCTTTCTCTCTCTGCATGGCATTGTCATGGTTTAGTGACTTGCTGGGCAGAGAAGTTACGCTTGATCCTTCAAACTTCTGCCCGTCTAGTCCAAGGTTTCTCAGGTGGCCAGGGCCAAAACGAAAAATTGCACAACATAAACTTCGACTAGTTCTTGATGTTAACTGAGTTGCACAATGTTAACCCATAAAAAAACTCAAAATACCCGCACCGTATAAAAGATACTTCGATCGCAAGTTAATAGATAAGCAAATAAATAAATTTCACAGTGGACTGACCTTGGAGAAGGTCCGGATGAATTCACCACCTTCTTCCATTTCACTGGTGGTCCGAGAACAATCTTCTTTGCTTGGTCTTCTCGAGCTTGCACATCAGCCACCTAGAACCAAAGTGCACGTCAATTTAAAAAAATAGCCGACCATCCAACATCTATATACGACGCCGTAGTGAAAACAGCTCATGGCCTAACAAACCCTACAACTACCTACTTCAGCAAGACATCCTCACATCCCTCATATCTCTCAAGCTGTTGGTGCGAGGTGCAGATGCATGCTAAACACTGTGAACTCTAAATAACCGTTCTACTTCAGAGCATGTGAAGGCTAATGCACTTTATCTTCACCGGAAACCTCGTAGAACTACTACATCTACCACGTACCACACATATGCAGGGCGGAATAAGCAAAACATTCAAAGGCAGAGTACGCGATAAAAAGGCAGCCTATTGAAAACAAGATAGAGATGATTAGTGGTGCAGGGATGAAGAAGAAAAACCAAGGAAAGCGGCCTGGAACTCGAGAAATGGGACCGCCTCTGTGCCCGTTGATTTCCGCATTGATGCGTGTCTCACCGACGCTACCCTCATCAACGCTAACGCTCTCTCTCTCCTCTCTCTCTCTCTGCTGAACGGTTAGAGTATGACAGCGTAGCGGAGAGAGTAACGGCTAGAGTAGGCGTGCGCGAGCGGCACAGATGTGGCTCTGGTAGACAACTGGAGGCACACTTTAGCTGTGAGACGGAATTTTCGCACTAAAAGAGCCCGTCTGCCTTTCGACTTCGCATAGTTCCCCATCCTTGCCCTCTGACCTTATCGTGAAATCTCCGTTAGAACCCTCTATCTCAATGTGAATAGTCTGATGCGCTACAAGTATCGAATCCAGCTCACTTTTTCCAATTTTGGAAAGATTCGAAACACACAAATATCGAGTCTTATACACGATCGTTAGGGTGCATACATAGTCGGTCGTCTAGTCGTAACGATCGTGCGACTTACGATCGTTAGCGTCGCATAAACCGCAGCCGCATAGGGGAGGCGAGGCGTTTATTCAATGCAAACCCAAACAACAAGTGACTGCACGTAATGGTATTTGGGAAGTCGGATAGTTCGAGTGTGGAGTTTGCATTGGATGACCGCATCGCCTCCCCTATACGACCACGGTTTATGCGACACTAATGATCGTAACAATCGTACGATCGTTACGATCGTAAGTGTCGCAATTCTGACGATCAATACGCATCCAATGCCATGCGACAGTTTCGTCGGACATGTCATCATCGGGTCCAACAGGATGTTTAACCGCCCTTCCCTTGACGCCGAAGATCATAAGCATTTCCGAAGCCTCACACTAGATGGTTCAGCCACTACAGACCATCGGAAGGAAGTAAAAATTACGTTGTAAACTACTGCGAGGATATCATTTGAGTAAGTTTGTAAAGAGTAAAGGAAAAAAGCAGAGAAAAGAATAAAAGAAAACAAAAAAAAATAAATGATCGATAGACGGTCGGTCAGAGAACTGACTTCATCATACTGTATTTCCTGTTCCTGCTCGTGCCCAATCATCTCAACAATTCGCCCGTCTTCCATCCTAATTAGATGCGGTTCTTGTCCAAAAACTCGTACACCTCCTTCATGGTGATAAACCACGTCTCCGTTCTCGTCAACTCCAACACTACTTGAATATTGCTGTTGCACGGGGCCCTCCCCGCTCATATCTGAAAAAAACATGACTTTGGATAAAACTACATGCGTGATGATCGGCTTACGGTGCGCGAGTCTTCGAATGTCAAGCAAACGTTGAATAAGAGAAAAGTAATGATCATACTTGGGCGGAGAAACAGGCATGATTAAAGTTAACAAAATTACAAATGGACCTCAAATGAAACAGAACAATTCCCAATCAAGAGAATATGCATAAATCTAGTAAGCTCTCAGCCGGCTGTGCAGCGCGAGGATACAGACACACGGGGACAGCCGGTAACCGTTTAGGGAATACAAATCGCCCGTGAGGCCAAACTTTGTTGTCCAAGGCAAATTCCCTAGTGACTGAAACCTTTTCATTGTTTCTTCTTTTCCATTGCGTTCACCGCAAGCTTTCTTTTCTTACAAACTCTCTTCAACTCACTCTAGTTCACCTCTGTGTTGATCTCAGTAGTGGTTTTCAATCCATTCGACACATTCTTTAATTTTCGGTTAATATTTCACTGAAACAGCTCAGTCGGAAGTGAAGTAATGTTGAAATGTACTTCGTTGAGTAAGATGTCGAAGTCATGACTGTGTAAGGATCCCCTATCCTTCGATTTTAACTGATTTGTATTTTTCGCTCTATTCACTTTTAACTACGTCTCGCTTGTATCTACTTCTGTATCATTTACAAAAACCATTTCTCTTTTGTTTGATCTAGGCTGACTAACTTTACAAGCTACTCACTTTTAGCCTCCGTTTTTGAGTTTTTCAGCTGAGCGGAACTGTTTTTCGCAATAACTGCCACTGTATCAGGAATCAATGTACATGATTGGTGATTCAAAAGTGCAACCAAAAACAACTTGATTCATACAACTGTCACTTATGTCTTACTGATCATCGAAATTCCCCGCGCGTTGCTTAGTGGGAGCGCCCTATTCGGCCGGTGTCAGACTTTGCGAATCGGTAAGTTCGCTAGCGAATCGCGGGGTACAGAGTTGCAACAGGTTCTCGAACGATGCGCCAGTGGATCGAACTATGCGCCAGCATCGAACGGTATTGCGGCGACTCGACGGTGTTCAAAAGTGGGTAGAGTTCCACTCGCTCGCACGTTCACTCTCGTCACTTCCCCTGGCTCTCATGACCCTCACTCTCTTATGCCTTCTTGAGCCCGGGTAAGAGGCGACAGTCAACGCGCGAACGAGAGAGACTTCCGCCATTTTCGAAACTAACGAGCCGCTGGTACATCGTCCAAACCGCTGGTGCCCAGTTCGATCCGCTGGCGCGTCGTTAGAGCCGCAGACGCTCGTTTGGAAAGAAATTTGGAAACCACTTTTACTCATAAGTCTCCAAAAATCCTAAATTATGCCGGCCCACCTGGGAAAGTTCAAGCATTGCCCGCACGATGACATGCCCCTGTTCCTGATGATTCGGCAACAAAAATGATAGCGTGGATATGGTTGAAGTCTTCACCTTTACATAATCGATCTTCAATGCTCAAAATTGCTCGGCCGTGGTCATATTTTGCGATAGTGCAATCTTGCAATTTTCTGTTTAGTAGATGCGTATTGATCGCTTGGTCGATGTGTATCTTCCCCAGTCTTTAACAGCAAGACGGTTGCAAACTATGACTGTGGCCTTGCCCAAATCTGGAGCTCAGATTCACTACAATAATTTC
Source organism: Teladorsagia circumcincta (assembly GCA_002352805.1). NCBI lineage: Eukaryota > Metazoa > Nematoda > Chromadorea > Rhabditida > Trichostrongylidae > Teladorsagia > Teladorsagia circumcincta. The sequence continues at coordinate 4,713 of KZ383071.1, read as the reverse complement.
CCAACATAGATACACGTAGCTGGAGCGCTCAGTCACGTTCATTTCGCTGAGCGTGAATGGAGCATGATTCATAGATACGAGTCTCTACAATGCGAGAGGAATGACGCAGTGCATTTCGAAGTACAGATGATCCATGCAGTTCAATTCAATTGCGGTTCGTACAAGGTCTCATTATTCGGCTCCGAGATGACTTAGAAACCGGCAAAATGTGGATAGAGGGCAAGGGAAAAGAAAAGTTCAAACTTCAATGCTGGGAGTGGCATACACCGAAGTGGGCGGAGTTTGCAACCAGGCCTATAACACGGTTTCAAGAAGTCCCGTGAGACAGGTTAAAAAGTGGATAGGGGTTGACGGAGGGAAGAAGGTCAACTGCTGTCGGCGGGGCGGAGCGCACAAAAGTGGGCGGAGTTATCCACGAAACATAGCTCGGCTCCGAGATGACTTAGAAACTGGCAGGAAAGTGGATAGGGTTTGATGGAGGGAAAGGGGTAACTGCTATTGGTGGGCGGGACGTGCACAAATGTGGGGTAAGTTATCCACGAAACATTAAAACTCGGTTTCAAGAAGTTCTGGAGGCCGCGAAAAGTGATCGAGGTCGGCGAAGGACACGAGGTCCACTACCATAGGTGGGCGAGAGATGCACCAAAAAGGGCGCAATCATCCAAGGAACGTGTGACTCGGTTCCGAGAATACTGGAGATCGGGAAAATGTGCGGAGAGCCCGGAACAGAGTTCAACAGGTATTGGTGTGTGGGGCATGTTCGATAAAGTAAATTTAAGATTTTTAAATTTTGAAGTAAATGAGCTTTAAGTATTCGGATTTTGCCGCGTTATACTAGAGGTAGGTTAATAGAGGACCCAGAGGCCGAAAAAAAGTGGATAAAGTTTGGCGAAGGAAGGTAGCCAAATGCTATTCGTAGCGCCACCGAGGTGGGCGGATTTTGCCACGATGAACTACAAAAAGGGTCTATTCCAGTTAGGTGGGCATCATTATGCAGCTTCTCGGTCGCACATTCCAGTTTGACTCTTATGTCAAGTGACTGCCCTCACCCTCACCCCCGTAGACTGCCTACATTCCCCTCGGCTCGCAGTTGCCGTAGCCTTCTGAGGTAACTGCATTACGATGCCCCCCCCCAACTGGAACAGACCCTACAAAAACACCGATGGCCCTGGTTTATACTATTACAGTCCCCTGTCATGCACGCGAATGCGTGCGCAGCTAAATGGTAATAGATATACGGCCCAGAGAAATCTTTAGAGATTGAGGAGGCAGCCACCCATGTGAAGGAAAACAATTTGACATTAACGGCCGTTTTCGTAAAGTATTACGAATAGATTCAGAATTCAAGAATTCAATTGTTATCAATTTTTGATAATAGATAGAGGGAGCCAATGTTGTGGAAGGAATCCTATGAAATTGCATAAAGAACTTATGTAAAAGCTGGCCCAAAGCCAAGAATTTGTCGACGCTGTCATTCCGCCAGTGGACCCTGCACATCTTACCCGCCTTCTCGGCCGTTGGCAACACGCCATCATTTTCTACTGTGTGATTGCGTACCGAGTGACCGTATGCTGACGCATATTTTCATTTGACAACAGCACAACTAGCACAACTAGAGGGCCTCTGAAGACCGTCATCGCTGGTTTTTTTTCCTTGACCGCGGATGGGAATTGATTCCCTCTCGGATCACACCAGCTCCTGGGTATTGCTTTACCTCGAATGGTGCTGGAGTATCTCTCAACCCGAAACTAGCCTCCCGAATCTATGTACAGATTTCGAATATGCTCAATTTCCCTCGATTAATTCTCGGTATGGTAAACTCGGGGTCACACTAGCCCGAACGGACATTATTTGTCGAACCAGATTTTGATCTTGACAAGACGTAATAAACATGGGTGATTGCACTCAATGCTCGTTCCGCGGCTGTTTGTAAGTGAACGTTAGAGGGTGTTATTACAGGAACAGGTAAAGTACGTGGACAAGATATTGCTTGAAAATAAGACCTAAAGACTCGTGGAATGTGGAGAAAATTTGGCGTAAACGTCATTCCTTTCTTTCCCTTTGAACGCGATCTTATGCGTAGACCGACGAATAAAACTAGGCGTCAAGCTACGGTATCCACCGAAGTACGCAAACACCCGGCACTTAGTTCATTTGCTATTCTAGTTGGAGCTGTGGTCGTTTGACGAGGACTGGATATCGTTTGTGTTGGCTTTTGTTGAAGGACAGATACATCAGGATGAAGCTCACGCCAGGAAGTGTGCAGCACTTTGTATGTGCAAAAAAATTCAGCGAGAATTCAATGAGGGTATGTGGTTCATTATTTTTGCCGTTTTTACAGTTTCATTTGATAGTTTTGCTTTCTTCTGTCATTTATATGACAGAGTCGTATTACAACAAAATAGAGAGCGACGCTATCGTAAGATCCGGCGGCGTGTGGTGGCAGTGCATCTGATGAAACCTTTATAAACGAAGCTACTGAAGCAGTTCGTTTCGCTCTTCCTTAGACGAAACTTGTTATTTCGTCATCCCCGGAGCTCATCAGTGAATAATGAAGGCACAGGGAAAGACAAAACTTCTAACTGACGTTAGGCGGGGAGGAGAGATTTCAGAATACGTGAACAATTCTCACTTCACTCGAAGTCCCTTCCACATTTTGCCCTAGGAGGTGCCCCGTATCTTGCGATAGCGCTGCGGAAACTTGTCGTGTTGAGAATTTTGATAACAAATTGAGTGCTTGAGTGGTACACCTGCGTAGTTTACGTTGTACCTGAAGTAGAAGGAAGTTTTATGAAGAATCAGAGTGCACTGAGATGCAGAGTCAGGGAGGATGTACATATAAGTGGTGAACTATATTTGAAACTGAGATCTTATCCAATAAAATGGGGAAGAGGGGGTGCGACAGTTGACATATCCTGAAGTAATCATTTTTTTGCAAGTAAGGAAGCTACAGGCTCGGTGTAAAAGCGGAGGCGAAATAGTTTCCGTGTTTCGGGGGTTCCTTCCCCTGCAACAATAGGAACTCTGGTAAGCGCAGCAACTGTTCCACCACACCGTTACTATCAACTCTGAAACTGCTCAAAGAAGGATTCTATGATAAGGCCAAGGTTGAAGTATAAGAAACTTACCTAGGATAGAGACCGGCGGACCCCTCAAAAGTGCGGACCAACACGCAATTCGAAGGGTGTGCCCTGGTAACTGGCATGGCTCACGCGCCGCTATCGCCATGGCACGCCCATCCTGTCACCGTCTGAGCCTCTAACCGTGTGGAGAAAGAGAGCGTTAGCGTTGAAGAGGGTAGCACCGATAAGAGCCGTCTCAGTGAGGAAATCAACGGGTCAAGAAGGGTCTCTTCTCAGGTTCTAGGTCGCTTTTCTTTTTTTTTCGTGCGTCACCTTTGAAACATTCGTTCTAACAATTGATATGGCTTGTGAGGTTTTAATGTGGGTAGCCACTTTCATAATTTCTCTGGCAGGAGCTGACGGCACCCGGCATTCAGGTTAGGGCAAGGCACGATTTTGGTTCATCTCAAAAAGTGTCATATCCGGCGACTTTTATATTTCTGAGGTGTATAGTCGTTTGTTATGTCCAAAGCTTCTGCAGAAGGCCTACCTTGAGAACATTACTTCCTCAACTCAAACATCAAAGCTGACTTCTGAGGACGGAGTAGCAAATCTTGTGAACATAGTTTTTTTTTACAAAATGCGTTTATTTGCTTCTGGCACTATTCCCTCTCCACTCGTACAAATGATAAAATAGGCCTCTTGGGGCGATCATATAAACGAGTGATATTCGAAGAATCTCCCCTGTCCCTGGCCGAGAAGTTCGGTATACTGCTCCATATATTGGATGTAGTTCATTCTCAAAGACGCCGGAATATGTTTACTTGGTTCGCTTTCGGCCCAGCGGTAACATTTTCCTAGCAGGCTAAGTTGCGGCCATGCTTAACCGATTCCTACTTTTTCGAAAGGTTGCGGGTTGCTGATCACATTGGGCTGGTTTTTGTGAAAAGATCACCTGGAACAGCCGCGACTCTCGACTTTTAAAATTAGGTCTCCATTGTGATGCCAAATGTTTAGATTTGTGTATAGTGGCCGTGGTGGGTTCCAGAAATGTTGAGGAGTTCCTCACAATAATAAAAGAGTAGTATATATGAAAAAGCAACATTAAGTCACTTCTGTTGATCGTTTTTTTTTTTCAGATAAACAGTGTGGATTACTCGTCTGATGGGTTGACAATGATAACGTCAAGCGATGACGATTCAATCTTCATCTACAGTATGCAAACGGGAACAAGAACCCGAAATGTGTGTTCAATGAAATTTTTCATAAAATCTGGATACCTCCAAGGACTGACTTTTATAGTTTATCATCATTTTTCGGTACTCTTGCTTTCTTTGCAGGTCAATAGCAAGAAATACGGTGTTGATCTCATTCGGTTCTCGCACAACACTAGTAATGCAATACACTGTTCGACCAAGGTTGATGGTGAGTTTCAAAGGCTTCTAAATGGTTCTTTTCCAAGTAGGCAATGATTTTACGCCTTGGTTTCTGACCTGCTAGAGATATTGTAAATGACAGACTACAAAGAGCATTTGAACTGGATTCCAGTTGAAACAAAGCGAATCGTTTGATTCATACAAGTTGGGGGAGTGGTTGTTCTTTTCCTCGCGCTTTCTTCGTTTTTTGACACTTAAGCTGAATCACCACTTAT
>KZ383070.1:0-10957 GCA_002352805.1 Teladorsagia circumcincta | reverse complement strand
GTGGTAAGCGGGGGGGGCATTGTGATCGACAACGCCAAGTCGGCTCGTCCCCGACCCCGCCCCCCCGTGGCTGGCTACACTCCCCCCGTGGCTTACAGGTCCCTCAATTAGTGAAAATCCGTGCGGCGAGGGGAGCGTAGCCAGTGGGGAGGGGAGGGGGGGGGGAGTGAGGGCAGCCACTTGATGCCCCCCTTAGCGGCTTAGCGCCGCTTTCTCATTTCAGCGTACGAGCATAATTGAAGAAGCGATAGATTATAAAAGTCCTCACTGATGCCAGTCATCCCGACAACGGCTTCCCATTGCGACTGGAAATTCTATCCGTTTTCTAAGTGGAAAAGGCCCATCACAATAAAACTGCGCCGTTGTAGTCTACCTAGCTTTGTGAAATGCCGCCATTCGAACGGAAAAAATAATCACAAATTCACAATTCTTTAGATTTTACCAGTCCCATAACCACCCTAGCCACCCAGTCTCCAACATAATTATCATCGCGCAAAGGCGACCTTCTGCATGCCGATATACCCATCCAGCACCTATGCTGGAGCCCTTCGCTTTCACCCTCCAGTACAGATTGGAGAGCATATGAAGAGGGGTGCCAGCGCTATGATGACGCTCCGAAAAGACGACGCCATGCCTTCATATGAGCTAATAGAGTTAGCTTCTGTTTGGTTACTCAGCTGCTTTCATACTTATACCATAATGACGATAGAGAATAATAATTTTGTTAGTAAGTTTTCCAGGCATTCATTTACGGACTAACTGAGCCACTGAGAAAGTTTTGTAGCAAAAAATAGTCTCTTCCAGATTTCGGATCTTCTGAAACAAAAAAGAAGCCCTCGAGGTGGGTTTTCAGAAGGTTAACGCCGCCATGTTCGACAAAATCGAAAAAAATCTTCGGCGTTCAACTCGGACACTTTATGCGAACCCAAAAATAATATTCTGTAAACTTTTTCTACTAAAGTTCGACAGAATGAATCCAACAGCAAAATTTAGCAGTTCATGGTCAACAGTTAATAGTCGAAAACAAGTCAACAGCAGGATATGTGGCAGTAGGGAAATCGAGCTAGTTTGAAAAAAAAACGCAATCAGTATTTTTTCTACAATTTTTTCGATCAAGCGACAAGATTTGTAATTGGTATATAAAACGAACAAAAAGCAAAATATGAAACAATTATTTGATTTATTAATTAAGATTAAATAAAATCTAGAGAATTAAGTGAAGGAGGAGTTTAGTCGGCACATTTTCCCTGAGCAATGGTCTTCTTTTGAGTTTTCAGCTATCAGCATTTTTGTGTCGGTTCACTATTCAGGTAGGAAGAACGATTATTATATTAGATAGGATAGTCAATAGTATATTTCATTTCAGGCGCTCATGCCGTTAGAGGGGGGTGGTCGTTGAAGTGAGTGGGCCACTTATAGAACGTGGGACGAGCCTTAGGGAGGGGAATGATTTTAGTGGAGGACGAGAGCAACTCTCCCTGGCGTTTCCCCTCTCCTGACCGTGCTCCTAGTGTCATCAGTCAGCGCTTCTTGAATGCCCTGTTTTGAATGTCCCCCCTCCCCTACAGACATAAGCGCCCTGTTTCAGCAACATTTATGGGCTTGATCGGAGTGAGCCGTTTCCAAATTGCATATACGTGATTGCTTGAAGAATAGCTTCTCACATCTAGTTTTTTTTTTCATTATTTTGAGAGTAAGAACAAGCATAGCATTGGCGAGGCTTTGTGCCGCATTATATGGATCATAGCGAAATGGTTTGACAATATGGTCGTTAAACCCTGGATGAGTCACCGAAAGGGGGAAGAATAAAAAAGGATGAGAAGCAAGTGGTGCTGGTGGGAACTAACACCGAGAACGCGTGTTAATTTGATAGATTATGTGAGAATGCAAATACAACTAGCACAGCCCTCGCACTTTCCTTCTAATTGCGTAATCACTCAAAATTCGAGGAAGTAGGTCTCCTTGTTCATTTTCCCGATTCCTTTGCTGTCTCCCACATGTCAGCATTTTCGCTATGACAGGATATTGAGCGGGTATGGGTATCCATATATGAAATCGTAGGTGCTACGTAAGATTTGAAAAAACCCATAAAAAACTAGTGAGAACGCCCCTCGAGTTCCGAGAAGGTAAGAAAGTTTGGGAGACAAACAGCTTACGGCACAATAAGCGGCGAGGGGAAGATATAACAGACGAAAACGAGAGAGCATAGCGGAGACTGGGAAGGGCGGAGGGACTACAATGTAGGGCTCGCATGGTTGTTTAGGATGTCCACGGTTGCGAGCATATAGCCCTAGCGCCCTTCTACGGGTTTTGAGTCGAGAAAGTGACCCTATCTCTGCGGGTTCAGAACTAGTCACAGTATTCATGAGCGAGCCGGCCCAACGATCTAATCGCGAGATGTGCATTCAAAGGAACATTGGGTATTTGGGAGATTTCATTTTGATAGGGAAGAGCCACGACATCTAGGAAACTTGCCAAGACAGAGCTAGCAGCCATTGTCTCCTTTGCTCGACCTTACCTTTTTTCAAGTTCACCTTCTGCGTCACCCTTCCACAACCTTTGCAAACTTCTCTCATTCCTCGGGAACTCGTCGAACGCGGCGCAGCGGGCATAGTCTAGGGCATACCTCTTGATCTATTCCTCTTGAACATGAAAACAGTAGTTAGGAAACGGGACGGAAAGCAGTGAAGCACAGAAGGAGGACATTATTTGAAGTTCGGATTTTTTTGCGAATTTGTGAGAAATACTGAGTATGTTTTACTTTGGAGCGCGTTCACTGAGCCATAGACACCATCAGTCATTTGAGGTGAAACAGAAACGAAAAAATTTATCTATCGGACAAATATCCGATATAGTAATCGGTCCTGCTTCTGTTTACTTGAAGATCACATTTTTGCTTCGTGCCTTGGACTTTTGCTCTTAATTCACTCTTAGTTTATTTTTGTTTATAAGGATGTGAAATCACAGAGACATTCTTCACCAAGGGTACTTTTATTGTTGAAACATATTTTGCGTCCAAGTAAAATAAATGAATAAGTGCATATGTGCGTCAAAAAACTGTATCTAAAAACTTTTGCCTTCAGATTTATTAGCAAGATATCCGACTTACATGCAGTATTAGTACTGAAATAAGCCCGTGGAACAAAATCAGGCAGAGGTGTGTGAGCTGTGTAGAGGAAATGGAAACGAATGAATACCGTGCCGTCGATATGGGCACACGCTATACACACCACTAGAATGGCTGTGGCAAAGCATAGCAGCTGATTCCATAGCAGAGAAAAAACTAGGGAAGAATTACTTTCCATTACTAACAAAAGTGCATGAAAACACTCGGAGTTGGGCTGAATTCCTGGTGAATATCAGCTTTGGGAACTTCAAGGGGCACATGAGATTCATTCGCATTCCGAAACGGCACACTCAACGATCACTGAGGTCGGATGGATCAATCTATTCAGCGTTATCCAGAGCTGCCCACTGGAGACATAGAGAGTTTCGAGCCGGAGGACCGGGAGCGGGACTACACTGCGACGCATAATTTTAGTTCCAACCATGATTCTTCCAAAAACTCACCTTACAAGATGCTTCAAAAAAAGTCATAAGGGAGAATAAGTATTGAGGACAAATGCGCATCTGTACATCAACACCAAATTTGAATACAAGAAAGCAGTAGATTTTCTGCTCATTTCCAGGAAAAAGTTGCTTTGCCCATGCAGCATAATCTTAGTTCCACTGCACGTTTTTCCGCCGTAATTGAAGTTTGCACAATGAAACTGTTCTGATGGTAACACCTCCTCCTCATTAGGTCATGCTAGAGGCTATAGCTTCCAAGCTCTGAAATAGCTTAATTATCGATAAAAAAGTTCCAAGAATTGTCAAGTCGTGAAATTGCTCTACATCTGGGCTGAATCCATCATGTCGTCTACAATTTCCTCAAAGATTCGGGTACAAGAAAGAGCCGTGGACGTCCTCGTCTCCTTTCAGACCGAGACAAGCGAAGCATATTGAAAGAATCTTCGAATACCACCAAGACATGTCGGGAAATTGAACCTCCTTTGAGACTCAACAACTTGAAGGATACCGTTCGGCGTGTGATATTTAAGTCAAACTTAAAACAAAGACAGAAGATAAGAAAGGCGCTATCAATGACAAAAAATGCACCGCGAAACCGAGTTGAATCCTCGAGGAGTTGTAGCGGAACTGAACGGGATAAGGTGCCCGCTACTACCTCGTGCTTGCCTTCCTTAATTTGATTTTTCTTCCTTTTAGGTGATGTTCAGCGACGAGAAAAAATTTAACTGTGATGGCCCGGGTGCAAATCGGTGTTACTGGCACGATCTAAGAGAGGAAAAGCTTCGTTTTCCAGGGCGAAACTTCAGAGGAGGCATGAGTGGAACTAAGATCATGCGTCGCAGTGTAGGAGTGAAGCTTCCGAAATGAAATGGATTTCGGCTGCGGCCCCACTGAGACCGCTCTGACCGCTTCCATACTTTGATCGCAACATGCTTACGTCTCATCAGTTGTGCCTTCTCGCCTACGTTGCGAGGACCGGGAGCGGGACTAGGAGTGAAGCTTCCGAAATGAAGTGGATTTTGGCTGCGGCCCCACTGAGACCGCTCTGACCGCTTCCATACTTTGATCGCAACATGCTTACGTCTCATCAGTTGTGCCTCGCCTACCCTCTCCCCTTGTTACTCAGTCTCCCCTGTCTTTGCGCAATGTGAGCAAGCCCTTAAAGGAACACTCTCGGAAAAATCATGATCCTATCCCAACCACAAACCACTGGCTTGAGATTCATCGTCCCCGATAAGAACGAAAAGAACAAAAAATTGAGAATTGCATCTGTTTTGGTGACCAATTCGAGAAAACCGGAAGCACTGGTACGCACTCAAATTCCCAGCCGATATCTGTCACAAATGCTGGCGGCTGGAATGTTTCCACATGGTTCTCTGATTGCACTAGAAATTACGACACTAGAAAACCTTTGTGACCGTTTGACGCTGCAGGAGTGTTGCGCTGGACCTGGGTCAGTGGTAATCGGACTGCGCCAGACCTGGGCTATTTGGCACGAGAGGCAGAGCGTCCCAGCCCAACTTCTCGATTTCTTGTTACAAGATTTCCGCGACATGTTGTCTTGCATTGTCGTTCCATATTTTTCCATTTACCGAATTCACCCGTCGACGACGCGAAGCTCGGTCCACGTCGTGGAGCTGTTATACGCAGAGTTCAGCTGTAACTGTATAACCCACGATCAGCATTCCCTTGCACACCGTTGCTATAGTACATCACCACATAAAAAAATTTGTTTCCGTGGATGTCTGGCTTACCCTTAGCTGTCCATCAGCCGCCCACAGCGTCCATCTTCTCTCTTTGTTATCAGAGAGCGTTCTGTTGCAAAATGCGCTCAGAGCGAAGTCAAGTGCCTTCTTCCTCTTGAAGATGTGGAACAGAGTTCCAGTATTGGACAGCAGTGCTGCTTGCTGTGCGTCGCTCAGAATAGGCCGAGCCCATTTCTGTCTTGAAAGGCCTTATCAGACGAACGTGGAAACTCTTAGATTTTACTGTTGACACAGTAAAATTTCTCTAAGAGTTTCAGTGTAGCGTGGCAGAGGCTCAGTTCGCGGCTTTCTTTAGTGTCCGTTTCCACACGTACAGGTCAACATCCATTCTCTTCGCCCCCAAGTCATTTACCCCAGAAGTTGAAAAGCTGAAACCATAGCTGGAAGTGCACCAGAGACTAAGGGTTGCTACGCAATGTTTCGCGCATCACGAGTGAAATTCGTCGACCGTCTTTGTTTGCTTGAACATGTACGCTCAGACGATGTTTTCCGATCAGTCACCTTCGAGCAAAAGTTTGGCTCAAAGAGCATCCGCTCAGCGACGCCTAGGTTTTCCCAGTATGCGCGCTGAGTTGCTCTTTCAGAAGAGGGTCTCCCACCCTATCAGATTGTGTTTAAGCTGAGGAACAAAGGTACAAAAGGAAGAGACATTTCAATCGTTCCAATCTAATACTTTTGCAGGTTGCGACTAAAAACGATATCAAAAAGGTTTTTGTCCAAATATTGATAAACGATGACTGAAGCAGAAAACTGAACGGAACGAATGTGGAGGGCTTCATCAGCACTAAGCTTCATCACAAAGGAGCCACTGCTCCTGACAAAAGAAAATAGTCGCAGTCACCCAGCTTCGTTCTTCTGACATCTTCACTCATGTCATACTTATAAGCTCGAGCGAGAGCATGAAATACAAGTAAAAGAAGCCAAATTATGGTTGTATGTATATCATCGTACAAATTATAGTGCACAGTAACCATTCCAATTTCATAAATAAACACTTGACGATTACTTGAGTGTATAAAGTCGCCTTTAGAGCACTAGGTTCCCATGTGACTCGTCAGTTAATTCAGTTGCAAAACAAGCTGTCGAAACCCAAACCGAAAATGGTAGCCGATCTACAACCACTGTAGCGAAGAAAGACCGAATCAATGAATGAGGGACTCTAGTGAGAAGAAATGGGAGGCGAAGAAGACAAAATAGACGCAGACGGATTCCTGGTTGCCAGTGTAGGTAGAGCTGGTAACACATGAACTGTTATGTCGTCGTTTCTGACATAATAATAACACATATCGCCTTCTCCAAATTGCGCCGCGCCGTATAATTAGGTACATTTAGAATTTTCCAGAACGTGCCCCAATCTTTTCAACTTGAACTTATGGATAATGGTTAACTGAATTTCTCGCCTATTGTCCGATGGAAATCGAGGAAGCCCACACTCTATTGACGACAAACTTACGATTAGCGATTTCTTCTCAAGTCCTTGGAAACCAAGACAACTACAAGCGAGCGTACTCTGCTTCTGTATAGGAATGAAGCAGGGAGACGTTAATGGCTCCAACATAAGGTCTTGCGTAACTCGATGCTGAATAATGCCCATGTATCACCTGTATCACCTGTCGTCGCGTTGATCATCGAATGCTCGAGCGGGCGCCAGCAACGTCTCCAATCGTCCCTGTCGCGTGCCAGAGTTGTCCAGTGGACCCTCATCGCTCGATTGACACGAAGCGTTCCATTCCTTCCGGTCAGAGCTTCTGTGAAGAAGTCTGACCATCGGGCCCGCGGTCGTCCAAGTGCTCGTCTGACGTCCCGAGAGTCCACTCGCTCTGATCCAACGGTCATCACAAAATCGCATGACGTATCGGGCCCATCTGATTTTTGACTCCATGATGAAAACGTCAGCGTCTCTGATCTTTGACAGTTAATGTAGTACGGAGCTGCGGAATACCCCTGCACTTGCGTGTATAGGTTAACTCCAAGCAGCGTACTCTCGACAGCTCGTTGGATAACGCTGAACGTATGCTCGTTCTGCCTGTTCAGAGTCCAAGTCTCTGAGGAGTAGGTTAGGGCAGGAAGGACTGCGGAATCGAAGAGGTTGGCACGGAGCCGACTGTTCTTCGTCTTCTTCACTACTTCCTCAATCTTCGTATACGCTCCCCATGCCGCTCTTTTCCTCCTGCTCGGCTCTGAAGCGTCATCATGTTGTTCATCAGTGGTCATCATGTTCATTTCCCGACCTAGGTACATGTAGCTGGAGCATTCACAGACGTTCGTTCCGTTGAGCGTGAATGGGGCATCAAGAACTAGTCCATTTCTCATGAACATCGTCTTCGTTAGGCTCAGCTGCAGACCGTCCTTACCACAAGCACAGTCGAAATCAGCCAGCAGTCGCTCTGCTTGCTCGATGTTCGGCGCTATAAGAACGATGTCGTCAGCAAAGCGAAGATGGTGTAGTTGCCGACCGTCGACCTTCACCCCATGTCTTCCCATTCCAACCGACGCATGACGTTTTCGAAAGCGGCGCTGAAGAGTTTGACCGAAATGGTGTTGTTGGCAAGGCTTCATTGACCGCCTCTGTTTCCACGAAACGAAGGCCTTCTTCAAGTCGATGAACGTAAGACGGAGCGGCATCTTGTACTCTCGTGAAACTTCGATGAGTCTTGTGACCGTGTGGATATGGTCGATGGTGCTGAACCCTCTTCGATACCCTGCTTGCTCGCATGGCTGTCCCTCAACCAGTCTTCTGCCAATCCTATTGAAGATACTCTAGTAAAAAGCTTGTAGATTACAGGCAGCAGGCAGATGGAGCGATAATTGCCAATGTCGTCTAGACCTCCCTTCTTGTGCTGCAACACAGTCCTGCTGGTTTTCTACAGAGCGGGTGTTTCATTCCGACACGTAGCGCGTGAAGAGCCGAGCCAGAGTTGTGATATAAGTGGCGGTGCATTCTTCAGATGTTCCGGTTTGACACTGTCAAGATCGCGTGCTGTTCGTTCATTATTGGAGGTCAATGAGCAAGGAACGGGGTCCCATTTCGTTCTGGATGCGCAAAGTGGGACTCCGTTCTTTGCCCATTGACCTTCAACAGTGGACGAACTAGCAACCGAATAAGAGGTCTTTTGCACATGGTAAACAGATAGCCACCATGCCAGCAAAGACCATGCATGATTGGTAACACGTTCCATGGGAAAGTTATAGGATACGCACTCGAAGCGGAGCCTCATCAAAACGATAATCGAAGGATGCTGCTGCTGGGGGCGGAGCACAGACCGTGGCAGAGCTCAGAGAGGAATGGCATGCCCCGCTGCTGCTAGCGCAGCCTCTAGCACCAAAAACGCCACATATCGCTTCCTTAGACCCCTTACTATTAGTTCCACGCTGCACACACACTTTATCGTAATCTCTCGCTTTAGCTCGACCCGTCATCACTCATCATCAAAATCGATGAAACACTCTCAACAAATAAACTTGTAAAGTAAGAGCAATAGGATAAACAACGTCAATAAACATATAATGTTATTCTTTTCTTTTTCTCAAAAATGTTAACGTCCAAATCAATTTTGATGAATTTTTGGAGAAGCGTGAGGTAGAAGCATAGACGGTAGAAAAGCTAAAGGACGATTGACCTGTCACTTCCTCAAATAGGTAAAGCTAATGCAGAAAAATGCGGCGTCGACCTTAGACGTGACGGTGACGCGCGCCTTCATAGAAATGACTTCCGTTCACCTACGAACGATACGTCACTGCTCCAGCTGATTTCACAAGCAATCTAAGCAAACAATTAAGAGCAACAGCGCAGGACTGACTAGGGCTTTTCGGGGGAGAACACTGAAACAATGGTGATTCTGCGCCGTTCCGAATACGAGATCTCATTGGCACAGCAAATCAGCTCACAGCTCTTTTTGAAATGGAATCCTTTGTGATACCATTCTATAACATCGCCCAGAATACAGGACTGTGTGAAAGTACAAAAGCTAACCGAAACAGATGCGGGAATACATCAATTGCATAGAGACACGCTCAATGATCACGCTGTAGGCCTAAAGGGCCAGGTTATGAAAATATGGGTGCGAAGCAAGGTGGAAATGGGGTAGAGGACGTGGTGTAGTCCCTCCTAAAATCGGAAGTAGTAAGACCTTCCCCCTGATTCGGATTCTGATAAAAACGTTTAGTACTTTTCATCATACCATGCGATAAAGCGAAGGAATGCAAGTACCAGAAAGAGAAATATCTGGTACACACAGAAAAAACATTCACTCAAGTCTTATGCATGCGGTCGGAGGATCAAATCGTGCAAACCCTAACAATGACTAAAATAACATTGAAACACTAATGAAAACAAAATCGAGCGATTAATTGCGATCAATCTGAAAGCCGAGTGTATATCAACGCCACATCTACCGGCAGGTGCGGACCCAGGATCAACCGTCCGTTTGCACTGTTTGAACGGAGAGATTGCATTTTGGTCATTGAGAAATCCCGTAGTGGTCAAAATGCCATTGCTCCTCCCCAACGAACTTTTTTAAGAAAATTGTGGTTGTTGAAAGCTCAAGAGCTCGAAATTATTGCTCAAAGCCCTAAAGAAGGAATGGCAAACGTGTGATTTTTCTTTTAGAAGCGCTTGGTTCCTTGTCAGAAAGCGCAACTCTTGTGATTTCTTGCCATGCTCAAAGTTTGCCACAGAAGTGAAAAGAAAGAAGGAAGTGTGGTGCTAGAGGTTCGTAAACTCGCCTTTGCAGAGAAAGACCGGCAAAACCCCCAAAAAGTAGCAGTGTGATTTTTCTTTCAGAATCAATTTTGAGAAACGGTTAGGTGCTTATTATTTGGTTGGGCAACTTTAAGATGTTGCTTGCTTTTGTGTCTTTGTTTCTCAGCTCAAACGCAACCTCGAAATGAGAGGAAAACTTTCGTTTGAAGATGATTGATCAGAAAATAATGATCATCTGAGTATGTATGTAAAGCAAGGAAAACGGCCAACGAATTCCACTCGTTGTGTGCAAACATTGAGCAGCAACACTTATTCTCTGATGCGCTTCCAGCTATGGTTTCAGCCCTTCTGAGATTCAGGTAAAGGACTCGAAAGCGAAGAGCATAGATTCTGATCTCTATGTAGTTTTGGTCAATGGAGAAATCAAGGAAGCCAATGAAATTGCCTCGACAAACCAAACAATACTCGCTTGGGAATTCAATTGTACAACAGAAATATTTAAACAAAATGAGAAGATGGCCGCGGTTGGTAGCAGATGGAGGGCTGAGAACGACTCCGAAACTGGACATCACGAAAAAAAGTCGTCTTTGTGCATGGCGAACTGTATGGGACAGGCGTACTATGTAGTGGTGGTTGTGGGTTAAACTCTTGCAGCTGAACCCTCCAGCCTACCCGCGTGGATCGAGTTCGCATCGTCGAGTGGTAGATTTGGCCAATATAACAGAACTGCACAATAATGCAAGAGCACCCGTCGCGAAAATCACGCAACAAGAAGTGGGAGAAAATTCTTCCTCCGCAGCATGTAGCTCAGAACCGGCGCCATCCGAGTTTCATTGACCCAGGCCAACACAGCACTCTTCAGCTGCAAATATAATAGATTCACTAAGCGCGACGACGTCAAAATTTAGGTGCTTGACTT
>KZ383069.1:0-11450 GCA_002352805.1 Teladorsagia circumcincta | reverse complement strand
GATTAGGCGATTAGGCGAGTAGGCGATTAGGCGGGGAAGACTACATACGTACTGATTGGTCTGCTCCACCCATAGAGCGTTGTAGGCGAGTAGGCAATCGCTCAATAGGCGTAGCAACAAATCAATACGTATCCCTGCCTTATCGCCTACTAGCCTACTCGCCTAATCGACTACTCGCCTACTCGCCTAATTGCACGTGCGATCGCCAACTCTGAACCATTCATAAGGCGGTCAACGAAATGGTAGCGCCCTGTTCGCTCTGGCGCACCTGCTTTGCTTACATTCTACATTGAGTCTTCACGCCTGCACCAACATCGCGGCCCACCTCAAATAAACCAATTACCTTGTTTATTTGTATCTTTTGATGTGTCAGACGTCGCTTTGTCCAGCAATCCGTTCGCGAGGTGCTCCTAATCCAATGGAATTGGTTGTTGCGGGAAATAGTGTTTGGAGAAGCCGACCGTCGCGGAACTGGAAGGTCAATTGATCTTACGCTATCAAACTACCGATATTGTGTTTATGATAACATCTTCGTACGTTGCTATTATCCTTTGTTGAACACGCAGCTCGTTTAGTATGAACATTGTCGGTTTGTGGGTCTGATTGTATGCCCACCCGTGTGGATCTCTACTTTGATGTTCACTGAGTGGGCGCCAATTGTGGTAACACGACTGAATCATCAATCGTCAGTAAATTGATCATGGAAAAGCACTGCGGCTGGGAAGGCACAAGTAGACAATACAATGTATTGATGGAAAGCTGTCAAGCGGGAACAGCACTGCTTTTCAAAGTGGCAACTTTCTGCACCGATACCTGAACGAAGGTTCATAGGGAACGCATTGCCAGTGATGTGTAGTTGTGCGGCGTCCAACTCCTCAGGCTTGCTTGAGTGACCTCTTCAACCCATCAAAACTTCGATGATTCCTATGGCGAGACATCACCTCGCGCACACCCAATAAAGAGTGATCATCGAATCCAAATTAAAGGCAGAATTCACGATGAAAAAGCACCCACTCCAAATTAAGTTAGGGATGGTGAGTGGTACCACAAAGAAGGAAAAACCATGAGAGACGGCCCAGGACCGTAGAAATGAGGGCCCCTCTCTTTCGCCTTGATCTCGACATTGAGGCGACTTCAGTCGTTGTGCTCTCTTCGATAGAACGCTGTCTTGCTATCTAATCACTCGCTACGTATAGATCTGCGGCGAGTGATTAGATCATCGATGAGCGTGGTTCGCCTGGTGCGCCACGAATGAGCCGTGCCACCTCGCCGAGGTCAAATCTTTTGTCGCTGATTGCGTGTCAGTCCGCACGCTCAGGAGGTCCGACCGTCTCCTCACTAGACAATTCTCCCCTTTTTCGGTCTTCTTTGTTATCGGGAGTCCTCCTTTAAGAGACTGAGGTTGCTACTCTCTCACTGTGTTACATCTTGAAAATTTCTCACTGGAAGGAACTTTGCCGGTTCGTTGTGTGCAAGCGCTCATTCTCCAGCGGATGTTCCCAGTATTTCCTTTCGAAGATCCTTCACCTGAGGCATCAGTCGAGTTTGACGAAATTGAGTTTATGCTTGCTGTTCAATTTTATGTCTCGAGCGGCAAAGTGAGAGTTGTGTCGAAATTGTGATTGCCGGTCCTGCGAATGCCATCACTTAATGACTGAAGATGACTTGTTGAGCATAGACTCGGTTGCTCTGCTCATTCAATCTGACGTGGCAGCTTACTATCTTTTGATCAGGGATGACGATCCATGAATAGCTTTTTATGATCTCAAAACGATGTGCCTTGCACCTCTGCTCTGCTCTCGTTTGCTTGCTTATGCTGGAAGTTGACATTCTGTATGCTTGGAATCCTTCACTATGATAGGTTTGCTAACAATGTATCGCGAGGAAGTATACCATTTTCTATTTGAAGTCAAGCCCACGATCAGGTCCACCAGTAGACCACGCCCGAGTGAACGTGTTGGGTCCATGCAATCCATCCCACCCACAGCGATTGATGTAGATAAATCGCGTGCTCTCTCGCACGTTGTTTTGTCTTTTCTGGTCGGTCTAACTCTCCTTTGTACCACATCTGACCCTACTTCAGCTACACGAGATTTAAACCTTCATTTACAGCGTTTCCGATGACCTTTTCCCTTTTACTTCTTTCCGCAGCTCGAGCACCACTACGAAGCGCTCTATGCAACGGTCTCAGGGCGGGGCTTGCCTTTGACGAACAAATCGTGGATCAAGCGCTTCCCACGAATCTTGGTATTACTGCTCGTGAAGACACAACGGCTTCCCTTCCACATCCAGAGCTCTTGCTTTTGGCATCGAACTCAGTGAACTCTGTAATTGTGATCAATCCGAGCTCATTTAACCCTTAACCAAGTCATTTTGCAAAATGACCCGAGCGAAAATTTCAGCACAGCAAATGAATAAGTTTCTTGAGAATAAGAATGTTCGATACCAAGCGGTCATTCCGAATTCTATCGATCTCACACAACACAATCACAGCTTGAACTTTGAGTTACCAACACAAATCCCATCAAACAAACACAAGGAACACTTGGGATCTGATCCTGATCTAGAAGTTGCGAGCTGAACGTTCTTGTTACCATAATTCTTGCATAAAAGGGAAATGGAAAGGTTCCGTTGACGTAGTCATTTCGCTTGAGAATGAAAGTGGAGGTGCTAATTGAAGTGCTTGAAAGGAATAATGTGCAAGAAACCGCTCGGATGGCTGAGCTGTCTGAAAGACAAAGGCACAGTTGAAGAAGCGTTTCTTAAAGGACAAGCGAGCGAGATGAGAAACATTGCCAACGAGCGAAACACAGATACCCCGGAGACGCTTCGCCGTGGGTAACATGAACGAATGCTAGTGGTCAATGGTGGTGACAAGGGGACAAGAGAAGTCGAATGTGAGACCATTCTATGTAGATTCTATGTAACAACAACAATAGAGATAGAATAAGTGAGCTCGACATCCCATGCAAAAACTTTAACAAGGAAAAACGTGAAAATTATTATCTAATTTGTTTTCACTTCGGGATGTACACGATATTGACGCAGTAGGAATCGCAGATCATTGCTCGTTCATCACTCAGGCTGAAGGTTGACCATTCATTAGGGAAGTTTCAGGTACATTTCTTTCGCAGCGCTAGTCCCGACTGAAAAACTAATGTCAGTTAACAGTGACGGTTGCCTCTAAGAGTTGAGATTGGTTGGGCAGGCTGGCTGTATCGAGGTGCACAGACTTGCACTTAATATACAACAGGAAGCAGAAGGTAATCCAAATCGGGTTCAGGAGGAGCTAGTAGGAGCTTATCGCGAGATTTCGGGCATTGGTGGAGCAACGCACTCGAAATCGCTGAAGCATCTCTACTTTATAGAAAACGGGGACAAGCTTTGGGCGAGGAAAGAATGACTTCAATGTGCGTTTGCAATTCATTTATCTCCTAACTAGGCTTAGTCTTGAAGGATGCCCTGTATCTCCACTGAGTTCCACTCATACCATATAAGCTTCTCAAGGAAAAGTATTTGCCCTGAGACCGGTTACGGAATGTATTAACTGTCTCTGCAGTGCTGTGTCAATTATACCAGCTGTCTTCGCTCAGGCGTATTCATGCGTGATTGCGTCTGGCGCGCTCTCTGTGTTTGCGTGGTTACGTGTTGGGAGAGTGAAATTTTTTCATCCAAGAGATTGGGAGGTGTATGGTAGGCGATGGGGGCCGTCTTCAACAATCGAAGTCCTCTGTTCTACTTCTAAATACCTAAAGGTCTATCTTAGCTTCCACTACAGAGGCCGGCAAGCTACTTGTCGTCCGTTAACATGCCGAAAACAGCATTGTATATGGGTCCCATTAAACTGAACCTGAGGGAGCCCCCGCTACGGCAGTGGTGGGTAGAACCGCTTGGGAGAGGCTGCTAGAATCTCAGGGGCCGTATAGGCTGTCTAAGCAAAGAGGGACTAACGGAGGACGACAATCTGTACTTACAGCGCGCTTAGGCATGCATCCAAAGCTTACGTCGAAATCTGGTGATGCAAGCCAGAAAGATTAATTACGGCATCGCAGAGCTGACCGAGACGAAAAGGTACCGCCCGCTGCACGCCATTGACACTGGAGAAGACTTTTACCTTGGAATATGGGGCAGCAGAGGAGTAGGCATTGTGGCTGTCCACGTCAATACGCACTTAGCCATAACCAGCGATTCGTATGATATCCTTAAGACTGGAATCGGTATTTCGGGATCGGAAAATGTCTTTAAACTTCTGCTTCGGAATTTCGTCGCCTACGCTCCAACATCAAGCTGCGATGAAAAAGAACTTGAAGCATCTCATGTGGTATTGGGAATTGTTGCACTTTTCAATTTCGAACAAGTGTCGGGATTTATCATGTTGACCAGCACCATCCATGGGGACTCCAAAAGAACACTCATCTTCGCAGGACTTGGGAGTCACCTAATGGACATTAACGAGATAGGCCACTTTCTTTCAACCGGAAGATTTGCTTGACCGATGTCGCTGCTGCTCCAAAATTCTACACGGGACCGGGAGCAGCAGCGTTCAGAAAACAAAGCAGCAGGACAGTTATCAACTGGGACAATGTCACTTCCTTTGTAGGATTTTAGGAGGATTCAATTATCGAAATATCGATGAGAAATAGCTCGTTGACTATCTACACGATAGTGGCAGGAAGGCAAATAGTTTCAAAGTCACCAAGTGGCTTCTGCCCGAAAACTCGAGTTGACACCTCACCCTGTAGACGTACGAGCAGCAGGCGATAGCCAACTTACGCTCCACGTTCGAGCTTGGGCAGGAGCAGAAAAGCGATGAAGGGATTTCGAGGAACGAAGAGTAGCAGTGTTAGCTGTAGCAGCGGAGACTGGGAGGAGTATTCGCAATGCCCGCTGTGCTCTGCCAGTTACAGGCAAGGTGACCTGCTTTCGACGTCTGTATGGTACAGTTACTGCATCCCGAAGGGCAATGGAGAGAGCCATTCATGACTTCTAATCGGATCTCTTTGACAGCCATGTCCATCTGCCTACTGCCCCTATCCACTCCAGTACACAGTATTCCTTATCGTCCCTATTAGAATTATCGTAAACACTTCCTTCAATGGATAGATCTACGGAACGACATCTGCTATGGATATTGCCTTGGAGAAATATTCAGATCCCATGCCCGAAAGTCTTCAGTCTACTTCATCTTCATTTTTCACAAAGTGCTTCGTCCTCTTGGGCCAAAAGCAACCAAGTTACGATTAGGTTGTTGATCACCCCCATATCGCGCGCAATTTGCGCCGATATTTTTTCTTGCTGTTGCAGTGCTTTGTCAAGCAGCCAGTACTTTCGTCGCACCCTGTAAATCCTTCATAGCTGTGTCTTGTCCAGATCATTCATAGAAGTTAGCGAGGTTCCAAATACAGCAGCGCCCGTATGCTTTCTGTAAGCATGGAATCTCATCTTATCTTCTACAACAAAATTCCCACTTATGCGGCAAATACGTTGGACAACCATTTGATAATAAGATAAGGATTGATATGCAATATCAATAAATTGACTGATAGACATACAGGCAGACGATCTAGCGAATATCCAAATCAGGCCTACAATAAGGAGCTACGTTCTAGGACTTAAGAGCTATGTACCCATTTCAGTGAATAAGCCAATACAGAAGAAACGATGGTGAAAGCGGACAAACCTAAGAAGGGTGTTCCCACCAGTCAGGTGAATAGCTGATGTGTTCTTCCACACACACTATGATGTTTGTCTTCGTGTTTTTCATTCCAATCACATTTTATTCAATTCTTCTTCAGAGTAAGCAGGTTTCAAAAACTGGTTCTGATTCGGTTAGTTGAATTTCAGCTGAATTTTTCTTAATCAATTATTGTTATTAATATTTTGCTTAAAAAAGGTGGTGTGTACTGATTTTAATAATTATCAGTCTAAAGGGAAACTAATGTCCAGTTTATGAAGATAAACTTCGCAATGAAACCGCGGTTGAAGAGCCAACTTAAGAATGTTCTTTTATTGTGGTGTCACACTTCGTCAGTTCTTCGCACAGAGCGAACGTACTTCTTGGAGAGTGTCATGAAAGTGCATTGAAGAAGATGAGAGCTCAATTTTAGGCGGTACCAGAATTCCAGAACCTTTTCTTTCGATGTGAGCCGCTTCTACTGAAACAAAGAGTAGTGGGCAACGTATTGATGCTCTTCGAGCTTTCATGCTTCCGAATCCACCATCGTGGCACCGCCTATGTTTGACTCAGCTGCTGTGGTGTATTCACCATAGCTTATGACAAGACCGCTGAGATATGGGCAAAACTTCCGCTCCAGGCGAGAATGGAACCCACGCCTCAAGTTTTTTTTGTGAAATCACCCTTTTGATTGTTTTCCTACAACATTTCAATTCTTCTTTGAAGGAACAACCTACGATGAGTATGGGGAAATGTTGCGAAAAACTAAAAAGGAGCAGGGGTCGTATGCTGCGGTGCAGCCGTGGTAGAAGATGCTCTAGAAGCGACGACATTATGCGCCTAATGCTAATCGGTCCGCTCTGTGCGGTATTATCGATCATTTACATTGCTTCCTAATTATCAAGCTCTCTCGCCTTGGAGGATATCTTTCCCTCGTCGAAGGCCATTATCTTTCATATTACTTCCTGCTGCTTATTCTCTTCCACATCGTATAACCGAGATCTCCTCGTTTTCTGTGTTTCCAACGGTTTCTCTCTTTCTTTATAAGTGGCAGTCCACTTCGCACTCCTACATTCATTATCGAGCGCTGTTACCTGTCACCAACTTAATCCTGGGGGTGCCTTCAGGAAAAATACCGCTCGAAAGGAGACGTGTGGTGACGGTTCTTCGATACGGAGGGAACGTAAACGGAGGTGGCTCAATCAGAATCGAGGCAGATGTTGCTGTTCGCATGAATGATGCTTTTTGATTCCTCTTTATTTGTTGCCTGCATATTGCAGGGTGGTTCTTCAAGCTCAGCGGCGTCCAAGACAGGGTCGAAGACTGCTCCTGTCAAAGCCGAAAGTAAACGCGGAAGCAGAAAATCCAAAAGAGGCGTCCTGAGGAAGATATTCCGAAGGAGCCCTCGAAAAGCGCGCTCACGTCCAAGGTTTGCACCTGCGCGAAGTTCGAAACAATCCTCGGTGAGTGATTTTCAGAGAATACTAAAATTCACAATCAATGGGTTGTCCCAAGAGTTTGTGCGTTTTTTTTGATCTCGCTCAGAACTTCCTTCAGTGATTTTATACTGTGTCTGCACGAGATAACTTGCTATGCGCCCGCCACACCCTCATTTGTCATGTGCACGATCAAAGAGGTTCTCGCTCTCAAACAGAAGGGTTGGGGTACTGCCAAAGATTCCTCATGAATTGACCGCAGTCTATGACTCCTTTCTTTCCGTACTGAGCGGCCAGACAGCATATTTACTGCGGATAAGGAAAGACTACATCATGTCAACTGTGTCAACTACACACCGAAGGACAAGTTGCTCGATCGAATCAACTAGAAAAGCTGAAAAATCAACAAGTAAGTGAGAAGGTTATGTCATCCGTTTGCAGGTGCTGTTTGCGAGTCAACTAAAGGAAACCTCTCCCTCGTTACAGCACCGTAATCATCCAGCTCTACTGTGAATAATTGCGTAGACTGTAGTGGAACACAAACAACTTCAACAACACAAAAAGTTTGCCTGGTTCGACGACAATTAAGACCACACTTTCCGAAGATGGCGCAGTTCAAGCAAAACTGAGGGAATTTCTTGACGAATTTCTCTGCTTTTTTCGCCATTGTCTATGATTGAGCACCTCACGTCACTTCAAGCCCCATATAATCCAGCGCAATCATTGCCTTTGATGGTTTCATCGATTGTATTCTTTGGCTCTTTTTCATTTTTTGTCAACCGGGCATTCACAACTCCATCTTTCATTGCAGCGAGATGTGCCATTGCTGTGGCAAACCGTAGTCCAGAAGCGGCGTACGAAAGGTGCTCCGCACCTGTCCACGCTCTCCTTTTTTACCCTCTTTCGTCTCCTTTTTGTGAGATCCTCTTGATCGCGTCACTTACAGCCTTCTACTGTGATCGCAGATCCGCTATAGTGACCTTGAGGAGGCTCATAGAAGTTTTCTTTACTTTCTTCCTCAGTGTTGAGCATATCAGTAGAAAATTCGTCACGTTTGTACTGCAGTTCATTGCAACATCCTATTTTCGTGGAGTATGCCTTTAGGTATGTTGAGTAGCCACTTCACATAAATTGAGAGGTTGTGAGGAACAAACGATGTCGGATAGTGTGTGGGGCTCAACTTCACATTCTCGAATGTCTCGGACTTGAGGTCATGTAAGTCATCAGATTATCGTGCACCACAGTGGAACCGCTCTGTAAGACAGCTGGTTGACTTCACGGGATCGTCTTCATTAGCAACTTCAGAAATTGTTCGAGCGTGGCGGACATAACGATATCCATTCCGGTTTATGTGAGAATCATTTATACAAACTTTGTGTTGTGGGACGGTAGATTGTGACCTTGCTCAGTCACTGATTGCTCACTCAAACAGCTCAAAAGGAAAGGTCCCCAGGTCGTCATCGCCATTCAAGAAGAGATGTGTACCCCTAGGTGTATCTTCGGACACTGATCTCAAATCTACGCACCAAATCTGCTTGAGGGTTCTGAACGGAGTTATGAAGTGGAACAGCTCAGCGGTGGTGGTGGGGACTCACAGTCAAAACGTCACAGGATCCGTCCCTTATCCAGTTTACTGCTTTTCATTCATCAGGGATACGGCCTATTGGCTTTTAATAGCCTATTTGACTGATCTCGTAAAGTATGTAAAACAGTAAACACGATAGAGGACCGATCCTACGACTTTTTGACTGTGAGTCCCGACCACTGCTGTTGCGCTGGTTTGCTTCATAACTCTGTAGAGAATCGTTTAGCAGATGTGGCGGATGGATTCGAGATCAGCGTCTGAGGGTACATCTGGGCGTATACATCTCTTCTTGAATGGCTATGGCGACCTGGGAGCCTTTCCTCTTCAGCTGCAGGGCAATTCGCTAGGCAAAACTTGAATGAATATCATATTTCCTACATCTTCTTCCTCTTTTCTTTGAAACATTTCTTTACTATAGTTCCTATTTCAAAAATTACATGTTTATAGGAGGGAGGGCTAGCAATACGACCCTCTCCCTTCACTCATGGCTTTCTCTTACTATTGATTCATTGACAAGACGATATGCTCCATCTTCTTCCCCTTTTCCCTCCTAAATGACGGCAAAGTGGGGGGGGGGGTTGAAGGAAGGCTAATGATTTATCATTCTCCACTTTATGATCATTTTCTTGAGTTTTCGTCACCAAAATTGCTATGGAAACCCCTTCCAACACAATCGCCTCTCCCTTTCCAACCTTCAGCCAAAACCCATATACTACGCTCTCACTTATAAAAAGTCAAATACGACCTCGCCGTTAGCTGCGCAACGCACAACTGGCTCTTAATGCAACTTTCATCCACAAATAGGGTCCTTAAACAACTCTTTGACAAGGATTCAGTGGAATGGAGCCCGCGGGAGCCGTCTCCGGTGTGATTGCCGAAAATGATGACGTTGTTACAGGATTCAGCCAGTGTGAAAGCAATGAAAGCAAAGCAAATATCCATCACGGCATTAGAGGTACGATAGCTTACACGTCATATTACTGCTTTTGATCGTGTCACGAACGCTACACGTCACATTACTGCTTTTGATCGTGTCGCAAACAGCCCGGTGCAAATGTTTTCAGGAGTCCGACTCTCGCGAAGCCCCGGATTTTGGCGATATTGAGGATGATACATCTTTTTACAGTTTGTTATCACAATTTCTCATTTATTGACTAAATCGAGCCTCTACGTGTTCTAGTACACTCAGCCGTTGTAGTCGCTAGAACCTCCCAAAGTGAAGACATGCCTCAACATCGAATTGGTGTGGTCCTTGCACACGAATTGAGGTTGAGAGGTTACTCACCTCCTGTGTCGGCTGTGCTAAGGCAGATAGAGAGTGAGCGCGGTGAGGAGAATGTGAGGCGAGAGTGCAACAGATGACAGGGCGCGGACGACAGCATGATGCATAAAAAAATCTTGCAGCTGCAGCAGCTCACTTTGCGAGGCCCTAGCGCTTTGTGAGGTGGTTTCCTTGCACGGGAATGTCAAAACTGTGACCGTATTCTAGAGGTCTATTCTACAGACCGAGGAGAATCGTTCACACGACCTCAACCTGGGTTGTGCCTTCAATCATCCAAGTATGCAGTACCTGTGAATGGGCTAAATGCTGAACTGAGCTCGACTTTTGGAATGGAAAATGCCAATTAGTTTACGTGGCTATACTTTTTCTTACGCATGTTCAAACTTGGAGACACCACATATAACATCGCTATAGTGCTCAAGCATATGGAATTGACGAAAATTCTTCCAAGCACTTGGAAACCTCTTTCTTCTCTCGTATTATATAGACACTGCTCCCGTTTGCGACAAAACCCAGAGTCGGGCAGACAAAGGGTCTCTTAAGACGACCACCCGGAACATAAAACACGACCTCTCGTAGTGAGATGAACCGCTAACTCTGACAGGAGCAACAAATCTGCGGGCTCTAGGGCTTGCAATCTCGGAAGAAAACTGTGTAAGAACTATATCAGTATTCGTGCAATTTTCTCAGGCGGATAATAGAATAAGTGGTAATACGTTGCGGAAGATGCGCAGGACTCATGAGTTTGAAGTAATACTTCCTCGAGGAACTGTAATGTTAACAAGACAGTGAATAAAATTCTGGCAGAAAAATCGACGTGTGTGAAGGGGGAACTAGATAAGGGAGGGCATGAGGTGAGTGGTAAGAAGAAAAAGCAAGGTTGAGTTATGGTTAGGTTGCAGGGGAAGTTTCATCACATTATTTTTGAAGTCGCCTTCTCTGCTTCACTCTGACAGCATCAAACCAGTGATCACTTCATCATATACAGTGCGCGTCAATTGCATATGCCACCCCTAAATTTTGTTCACTTCCCTAACTTGACGGGACTTTCATGAATTGTCGCGGCAACCATCGTTTCCGGCGTGTCCGAAAACTAATAATGATAATGTTGGATTTTGCTTAGCGCGGGAATTCAAATTGCTATATTCTCCTGAAGAAAATTGGCTGCTTCAATTGCTTATGCCATTGCAAAAATTTCTGTGAATTTCTCCTGATATGGTAGAAATGAGGAGATCCTTCACTTATGCAGTGCACTTGAATGCTTCACCATTACTAACTAACTAGTTCAGAATACCATTCTTTATGTTGGAAAGCAGCTGCATGAAACACTCTATTAAAGCAAGACCGTATTCTATGTTTTGCGATCGCACCTGCTGCTTTTGGTAGAACTCACCGGAGAGCAAATTCGCACAAAATTGGAGAGTTCGACATTCTCGAACAGCTTCCAAATTCACATTTTTGAAAAGGTCACCT
>KZ383068.1:0-11730 GCA_002352805.1 Teladorsagia circumcincta | reverse complement strand
AGTGTACCATACTACGCCTCATATCGCACAGCAAGCGCTGCGACTCGTCCCTTGCCGCATCTGCGTCTCTTCCTTCGCCGCGCGGTTGGCCTCTTGGGGGACACCCTCGTCTAGAGGACCAATAACCACTTACCTTCTTGAGGTTTTTGTCCGCTTTGATCTCCTCCTTATCGATCCCTTCCACGAACTGCTGACATACAGCACATTCAAGACCTTTACCTAAGGACAGTGTGACGACAGAACATAGCACGAGACACATTGTAGAAATATGCATTGCTGAAAAACTGCTCAATATTTGTCCATTTGCGGGTTTTGTCTGTTTAAGGAAAACCATTTCTCGTAGGCAGTAGTAACAACGAAGGTAAGTAGGTAGGCGAATGGGTAGAAGATGATACGATTTCGTTGATGTGTTACCTATGAGTATAAAAATCCCTTAAAGGCGGCAAACGCAATGAGTAGAGGGTGGAACGATTTTAGTGACGTCATAGCGTGATTGGAAGAAGAGGGTGGGTTTGGGCCCGAGTTCCTTTCGAGATCTGCTGTCACGAAGGATGGATAATGCATCGTTAGACTCTCATTCGACATCGGAGCGAAGCACACCTAACGGTTCACAAGACCAGGGGCCGTAGGCTATCCTGCTCCGCAGCTAGGTGACCCAAGGTTTCCTTCAAATTTATTTGTCTCGAACAATATAGTTTCTTTAGTTTCAGTACTTGTTTACTTTCACCTACATACGTAAATTAAATGTGGGCCCTTTATCAATCCCAGTTGGGAAGAGGGAGAAAATTCAAAGAAATTTTCGTCCCCTAACACCTCCGGGGAAGATAGCATACGGCCCTAGGTTTAGTTTTCTTCATGAGAGCAAAAAGTTCCAACGTGACACTTGAATGAGTTCGAGAAAGAAAAATCAACTGCTAAGAACAGTTCTACTCGTTTGAACTGTGACATTTATTGCCATTTCTGGAATTGACGGAAAATTGACGGAAAAGTCTCTCATGGCAAGTGGGAGGCTGTGATGAGTTGACGTTACAAAGCAGGATAGTTTCATTGACAACATGAAGCCGCAAGCACGGCGCAACGTCGTCGAGTGCGACTTGCGTCATGGAAATTTTCCTCTATTAGTGAGCCCCTCTCGTTACGTTATAACGTAATGATGTTAGTAAAGAAAAGTATAAAGAATTCGACGTTGATCAATCCCTTTCTGGATGCGGCTGTATTCTATAATACTTCCATTTGTGCATTCGTAGTGGCACTTGATCGCCTATACAATGTCTTCCGGGGGCCAACCGATGTGCAAGTCAGTGTTTTTTTTATCCTCCGAGACAAGCCTGGTACCAATTAACCGACCAGCAGGGATGGAAGACATGGTTAGCCCGGACGACGCACAATCCAGGATTAGACCCCCGCACCGCACTCGTAGTAAGCAGCGCCTCTTGCCATAACACCACTTCCGCCCTGTTAATATTATTGCTTATTCTTGTTTGTGTCACTGTTTGTGCCGTACGAGGTTTTGAGGTGGAACATTCATTAGTTGGGCCTAAGGTTTCGTCTTCTGAGGCCTGAATGCGCTTCAAGGTTGAGATTACGTTCCAATCCACCGAGCGCCTTACATTCCGTCAAGAGTCCCGCCGAGAAACATAGGAAAGATAAATTTCGGTAGGACCTCATGACGGAATGTCGGAACAGCTCGGGAAGATAAGGTCGTTATAAGTTGTCATCCTACACTACCTCTTGCGCTGTGCCGGAAGCATAACGATCATGAAGAGCCAAAGGAGCCAGCCTTCCACTAGGAGAATATATCAGTGTCAAGCCTTATTATGAATGCAAACCATGGAGGAAGTCGTTCATGGCACAGTACGTCCACTGTATGTTCAACCAACTTCTAGTTAAATAAATGGGACCGCAGAAAAGGCGACGACGGAGTATAAAATGCATTGAAGGACCGTGTTGCGTTTATAAGCAATGGTACAGCTTCTTGTGAAAAATGTACAGGAATCAACAGGAAAACGACTCTTTAGAACACAAAAAAGCGGTAGCTAGAGTGAGCTTATCAGGTGGCAGCAAATGTGATAAAGCGTGACACGTCCACCTCTCGACCACCAACCAATTCCATGCCATTTCCGAAGAGCCACTCCCAATCAATCACATTGAATAGGAAACCTTACGAGTGTCAGAAAAAAAGTTTGAAAATGAAACGTTCCCAAAAACCGATGGCTGGGAACATTTGACATGTCAGCTCTACTTAAAGCCAGAATTTAGGACGAAAAAGCAATCTATTCCAAATTAAGTTAACGTAAGTGAGTGGTTCCAGAATGAAGGAAAAACCATGAGAAACGGCCCATAACCTGAGAAATGGGACCCATTTCCTTCGCCTTGATATCGGCATTGGTGCGACTCTAATCGTTGTGCCCTCTTCAACAGAACACCCTCTCTGCTATTTAAGCACTCGCTACGCATAGATCTGCGGCGAGTGTTTAGATCATCGATGAGCGTGGTTCGCCTGGTTCGCAAGAGTGAGCCATGCTAGATCGCCGAGGTCAAATTTTTCGCTGCTGATTGCGTGTCAGTTCGCACCCTCAGGAAGTCCGCGTGTTTCTCACTATGCAATTCTCCCTTTCTTCGACCTCGTTGTTATGGTGAGTCCCTCCTTTAAGCGTGACTTCAGACGAGACTTCTAGATGCGCCCGATGGTAAAACAATACGCTTTGTGTGTAAGGCCAGATACACACTGAAGGAGCTTGAGACTTCGACCCGTTTGTGGAAAAAATCCTACTTACCCATAGCGCACGCGAATCATCTGTCACCTCTCACCCCGTTACTCATCGAATTGCTCCAAAAAGCTCCAGCAACTTTTCCATTCGTCCCTGTCGCGTGCTAGAGTTGTCCAGAGGACCTTTCTCGCTCGAGAGACACGAAGCCTCTCACTCCTTTTGTTCAGAGCTTTTGTGAAGAAGAAGCATCGGGCAGGCGGTTGTCCAGGTGTTCAGTTGACGTCCCGAGGGATCCAGTCCATAACCGGCCTGATTCAACGGTCATCACGAAATCACATGACGTGTCCAGCCCACCTGGCCTCCGATTCTTTGGCAAAACGGCAGCGTCCCTGATCTTCGACCGTTCACGTAGTTCGAAACTCCGGATTCCCTTCTGCACTCGCGTGTATAGGGTGGCTCCAAGCATCATCGTCTCAACAGCGCGTTAAATAACGCTGACAGCATGCTCGTCCTGCCTGTGCAGAGTCCAAGTCTCTGAAGCGTAGGTTAGGTCAGGAAGGACTGCGAAATTGAAGAGGTGAGCATGGAGCCGGATGTCCTTCGTCTTCTTCACTACGCCCTCGATGTTCTTGTACGCTCCCCATGCCGCTCTTTTCTACCTGCTCGGCTGTGGAGCTGAGCAGGTAGAAAAGCAGTAGTTCGTCATATTGATTAACGGACTAGGTACACGTAGCTTGAGCATTCGATGTTATTCGTTCGGCGGGCATCAG
Source organism: Teladorsagia circumcincta (assembly GCA_002352805.1). Taxonomy (NCBI): domain Eukaryota; kingdom Metazoa; phylum Nematoda; class Chromadorea; order Rhabditida; family Trichostrongylidae; genus Teladorsagia; species Teladorsagia circumcincta. The sequence goes on along the minus strand of KZ383068.1, from coordinate 8,249 downwards.
AAACCAATCCGTTTTTTATGAACTCGTCTTCGTTAAGTTCAGCCGTAGAGGGCAGGCGCACTCAAAATCAGCCAGCATTCGCTCTGCTTACTGATTGAAATTGACATCGTCAGAAAACCGAAGGTGATGTAGTTACCGGTCCTCGACCTCTACTCCCATGTTTTCCCACTCCAATGAAGCATGACGTTATCGAGAGCGGCGCTGAAGTTAAGGAGAGATAGTGTCGAATTTTCGAGCCCCTCTTCCGACAATGACGATCTTCATGTAGAATGGCATAATTCCAGTACTAAAGTTACTGTAGAGCTCACGAAGAATCCTTATGTACTGGGAAGGGATCATGCGAATATTCAGAAATATGCTAAACTTGCTCTATCGCGGGTCATAGCCTCAACGACATATGACACCGTTATGGATATCTTCCGAACTTTCTAATGGTACCGTATCCTCCATGGAGCTACGCATGCCCGAACACTATCTGTCCCAGACCTTAGTGGTGGACAACGCGAGGGCAGCAATACCACGTGGAAACCAGCGTGATCGCTTCCTTTAATTACCTCACAGAAGGGGCTGTCAAACACATAAATCTGAGGATGCATTCTTGTCAAAAATTTATCAAAATAGAATAGAAGCGAAGAAATTTAATACCCATAATGACACAAAAGTACAGTATCATGCAGGAAAGGCAGCGAAAACGTTAAATAATTTAGGAAGTCGTGATCTACAATCCTTCTTTAGAGAGGAACTTTTCGATGTCCTCCATGTTGGATTGCAGCAAATTTTTGTTCAGACGAACAGCTTCCGTAGCCTTGAAAGGGGTGGATGAGAAAATCGAACAATTACTGAGAATTGAACTTATTTACCTGTTTTATCGGCCGTTCCAATGTTTTGAAGTCATGTGGGGAGAGGCTACTGCAGAGGAATTTCTCGACATCCTCGGCAAATTCCTCTGTGGACTGTCGCTCAATGGCCAATTTCATGCACCTCTGTAAAAAGGCATGAGCGTGTCAAGAGGAAGTGAGCTGAGAACATCTCCCAACACGAGAATTTAAAAAAAAGCTTCAGTTGGACTGGTCCACAATTCATTAGCCACGAATTGAACACGAAAATTACTATCAATCAAAGAAACATACCTGGAACAGACTAGATCCAACACCACCGAACTTCTCTACGAGATAAGCCATGTTCTCCTTGAAGTACTGCCATAGGAATTCTTGGCCTATCTTACTGGAACTCGCGCCATAGAATAACAGCATGTGATCCTGAGTGCGAGCTTTTCCCTGAAATCAGAGACCTGCCAATTAACTTCTTACAGGAGAAACACGACCATTTCTGATAGACCGGATAAGATGGAACAAGAATTCTCTGTTCGAGGTCATCATTTATCTTCATTCCTTTTTTAGTGTTGTTATGAAGGGTAAGCCTCATTGCTAGACTGCGCCGACCACGAAGCTCAAAGAAAGTGCTCTGAACGCAATATTACTCGATCAAAATGTGCATTTCTCGTCGAAAATTTTTACTAATTCAATTTTCACTCAAGGCTAACATCAACAACGACTTCAAGTGACTAATTATTCGGCAGTTACCAAAAAACACTATGGTAGCAAAACGATCTTAGAGCAAAATTAAAGAAGCTCCAATTGAAAAAGGATTCCTAATCGAGACTTTTCAACAGAGGCAACTAAAATACAATGATACGCGGCTGCAGGCACTTACGTCTTGGATGGCATACTTGAACAATCTTTGAAGAAGCTTTGGATCCTGTGTTTGTGAAAGTGCTGTGATACAGTTTCGCTCGACTTCAGGGAATCCTGCAGATTCATAGATCTGCATCAAATGATCGAAATCCTTTTCACCACCGTATCGCGCCGCAGTGGTAAATATCTGAAACCAAAAATGTGAGATGGATATCAATAACAAAACAATCGTGGAAGACAATTGCCTTCCTCGAGATTTAATACATCTGCGCAGAAATTGGAAAGAGAACGAGCAAAGACATACGCATAGGCGGAGATCAGGATGTAGAGGTCGCTTTGACTTGACATGGTCAGCAAAAAGCGAACAAGCTTTTTTGATGGTACATTCTTGTCCAGCCCTCATCAAGCGACCATGAACCACAGCACGAAGAATTCCACGTTGAGAATCTAAACTATTTACTTCCTTAGATAAGACCACACAATATTATGCATGTAATAATCGTCGGTTTCTTGTTCGGAACGCCACTTGCAATGCTCACTACTTTGAAACCCAACAGCGAAAATCATGCTCAGGCAGAGTAGAGTTGAAAATTACATAAAAAAAAATGGATAAAAAACTCTTGTGGCTGACCTTCGCCTTCATGACAGTCCCAACCAAGTTTTTCTCCGATCCCTCCCATAGACCGTATAACGAATGCATCAAACCTAAAAGTACCACTTTTAACGAAAAAAGTAGTCTACTTCCAGCAACGGCTACCGTTTAGCTAATTTAGCGTCTGGGGCGTAATGTAACACGTTCGAGAGATCATCGATTCCAGCAGCCAATGTCTGCCAAACAATGTACTCCTCTTCCTTGTTCATAGCAGCCAAAATTGAAAGGAAAGAAGAAGCTCGCGCTCGTCCAGCTTGAACCTGAACAACTTCCAGATAGCTAAAGTCTTAGGGAAGGCAGCGAACGATATAAATAAGTAGACTCACGAGAGCAAACAAGTCGTTAACGATTGAGAAACGATCAAGAAGAGGCATTTTGCAGTTAGAAATATCAGGAATCATAGCCTTCAGCATATTTTGACTGTGATCCACTCGATAAAAGCCGGTTGCTCCAGCATTCAACTGTAACACAGGATTGAAATCACGTTATATGTAAGCTATCATAAGTATTACTTTTGCATTATTAGCTTCAAGTTATAAAAAGGCCCATAGCCTTATAAGGTTTATATATGCTTGTGAAGTTATATGAAAAGACAAAGTGCTGCCAAGTGAGCAACTCTTTGAAAATGCGACGCCAGACCCTCTAAATATAGTAAGCAAGCTTTAAATACCCATCCAGACCATAAACCGATTTGTAAGGGACATTCTTGGTCAAACAGAGTGTTCAAGGTCAGACAAGTAGTATAAAGAAGGCCAGGAAGAGAAGAACTTGATTGACCTTATTCGTCACAGATTCGTTAAGTGCGGTACTGCATCACTCAGTCATGCAGTACCTCGCTGTATTTATGACTATTAAATTCAACAAATTCCGTAAAACTTTTAGTTGCTGGAATAAGCTATCTGTTCGGTGTTTACAAGTGAGTGCTTCGCGAAGTTACAACAAAAGCATCGATAAATGAAATCTTCACCTTGACCCACTCTCCTTCTGCAACGTCTGGCACTTCGATGTCCTGCTCGCGGTCGACCAAAAGGAATTTGCCTTTCACTTCAGATGGGTTAGATCCCACACAGACAGTCACTGGCACCTAAGAAAAATATGCCTTGCGTAAATTTCTAATGTTTCCGAAAGAAAAGATAAGCCTTTAATTCCATCCACAGAAAAATCATTCACCTGCCAAATAGAGTTCTGGGCATCTTCACCACCGTCGGCGATAAACCGTTTTTGAGATAGGGATAGAATTCTTGTATTCCCTTGTTGCTTGTCGCTGACTGTGATCACTGGATATCCCATTTGCTTTGTCCATCCGGACATAAGTTTTACAACGTCCTAAACAGCGACTATTTGAACACTAAAAGCTCAATCCACAGGACTTCAACATTTTCCAACCTGTTGAGAGGCTTCTCCCAATGCTTCCCATAAATCGAGCGTGACGGCATTGTCATACTGGAACTTCTTCAGATACAGGCGTAAACCAGCTTGGAAGGTAGATTCGCCAAGATAGTAGAACAACATGCGGTTGATGGCATTGGATTTCGCATAAGTGATGTTGTCATAGATTTCTTCCAGTTCGCATGGATTATCTATTTCGACCTTAATGGCATACATACTACAACTATAAAGAAGCGAACGAACTCTTGATAATTCTAGAAAGGACAAAAAACATTAAGAGTACCTCTATGGGATGACTGTTACGTAGCGCATCAAGACCGAATCCCTGAGCTAGCTCGTCGTTGACAAAATGTTCCCAAATTTTGAATTCTGGGCAGTTATATCCGACAAAGAGATATTCCATGAAAGAAGCAAATCCTTCCTTCAGCCAAAGATCAGTCCACCATTTCTAAAACAATTGGCATTTCAAAATAAAGAAGGGAATCGATACCTCAAGTTGTTTCGAATTTCGGAGAACCTACCATGGTCACCAGATTTCCGAACCAGAAATGAGCAAGCTCGTGAGCTACGACAAGGGCGACACGTGCTTTCTGGCGAGTTGACGACTTAGCTGGATCAATCAGGAGAGCTACTTCTCGATATGTCACTAGACCCCAATTCTCCATGGCACCTAAATTACGAGTTCATACTGATTAGCCTCGCGTTTGACCACTAGATATGGAAATGCAGCGGAAGGTGGTTTTAGTATAGTGTGGTGAAAAAAGTTCGATAAAGTAAACGAATCTACTGACCCATGCTGAAGTCGGGAATAGCGATGAGATCACATTTCGGTAGTGGATAGTCTATTCCAAACCAATCGTTGTACCAATCAATTGCCCTGAATAATTTCAATATATGTGCACTCCTTGTGACGAGTTCTAAAGTAAACACACTTGGCTGCCAAATCCAGAGAGTAAGTGCCTTGACTTCTTTTCCCGGGAACAGTGTACACTCTCATGATAGTGCCGCTTTTTGAAGAAGTCTAGATTCGAATGCAATGATGAGTAAAGATATTCGATAGCTTCTTCATCTTCACCTGAATATAATCGAGCTCTCCAACAACGAACGCCACCAAGTACGAAGACATTTGAGGAGTACGATCGAATTTCACCCAAATCTTCTTCGCTCCATGGAAATCACATGGAGTAGCCGAAACCACAGGCTAAAAAAGCTTTTATTTCAAAGACATGAGGTTTCGTAGATTGCCAACAATAATCTTGTTCGGAAATCACCTATGCAAAACGGAAACATTAAACTTACCATGTTAGAAATGGCGGTCAAACCAGGATCAGTAACTATAGAAATATCAAATGTTGCTTTGTATATGGGTTCATCGAAACATGGAAAAGCGTAACGTGCGTAAGTGGACTGCAAACAAGTAATGTTTGAAATTCACACAAAGATGTTCGATGATGATAGTGAACCACTTCCAGCTTAAGCTTAACATGATGTCAGCTTCATATGTCAAAAAGGAACGTGAGAAAATGGTAGCTACCTCAAATTGAGTTGATGCTAGGAATTTTTCCTGATTGTGTTCATCTTTGTAGGTACTTCTATAGAAACCACGCATTTTATCGTTGATTTCACCTGTGTAGTCGAGTGTAAGGGTGACCTGCAAAAGACTTCATTCAAAAGATTCTCCCTTGCTATAAGCACTAAGTATGGGAACTATAAGCAGAAAATAAATGGAATCGTAGAAAAAGTACCGTCTGAGGGTGAACCATATGGCCCAGGTCGATAGTAGCTATGTTGAATTTGGGATCATAAGTGTGACTCAAATCCTTGAAGACTGAAAGAATTTTATTTAATGACGTAGAGCTGTGTCTAACGATAACCAGGTTTGCACTGAGAGAAACGATTTGAAATAAAATCAATGATGCTCTTAGGAATTTGGACAACAACACGGAACAGTATACCAAACTACCTTGAAAAATGAATGAGCTCTTTATGTGTTCGGAACAAAAGTAATTCCAAAAATATCAATACCTCTGTCATCTTCCAAGGTCAACTTCACCGAGTCAAGCTTAATAGAGACCATATGGACTTTCAAGACATCTGTCGCTTCCAATATGCGAATAGTCAAAGCTACAGTTCCATTGAACGCAAAGCTGAAAAAGCTTAGCAATAATACGCAAGTGAAACTGGTGGTGAAAGGTATTACTTCCATTGGAGGTATTTTTGAGTATTTTGCAAATCAATTTCCGAACGCACATCGAGCTATTTCAGGGATAAGGTTTTGTTGCAAGTCGTTCATTCCCAATATTTATTTATTTATTTAAACGCGTCTTCGGACGCAGAGTAAATAAATAAATGAATAAATAAATAAATAGGACAGCCTGGTCGATACCTCAGAAGGTGTGCACATTTCCACTTTCTCCTCAAATGCCACGTGCTGCGCTTGAAAGTACCGCAGTAGATAGAATAGCAATTAGCCAGACGAGTTGGACAAGCATCTCGACGGGAGAAAACACTTAGCACAATGAGCTCAGTTTCAGTTTTAGCTTTCCTGTACTTCTTGCATCCTCCTGGAGACCTGTCGAGTTTGCAAAACATGTAAAACAAATATGCGCGCTCAAGAGGCCACTTTTTGGAAGAGGAATTCTGGTGAAGATCGAATGTGTTAGGATCACAGTGTTGGGAGGAACGTTGGAGATCTTCATATTATAACTTCCTAATATGTACATACAACGGTGCTGAGTGGAGATGCGCATAGCTCACTGACTCCTATGGCACATGAAATGTAGAACTTTGGGAATCATGAGGCTACAAGTTGGGACATCTCATCATCTCCACCTACTCTGAGCTGAGAATCCAGGGTCTAGGGACCTCGTCTTCAGAGCGCCAACTAAAACCATTGTTTCATCGGTTCGTTCTTAAACAAAATGAATATCGACTATACCCGCGCGAAAAATTCCAAATGCAAATTGGACAGGCTGAGAAGCTGGATATACGCTAAGATCAGCCTCACCACTACCCATGGAGAATCTGATAATGAAAGCTCTCGCTTCTTCCATCTCACTAAGCACTTTGTTTTATAAACCACAGTCTCGATGTCTCGGCTTGACGGTATGTATATACAGCGGAGGGGCAAAAAAAAGACATTTTGCCTATGTCGCAGTACGGCCCTTTTTTTCTCCACAGGGATTACCGCTGTTGATGTAAGTTCTTTAGCAATATACACTGCGTTTCATAATTATAGGTCCACTCTAAATTTTTGCTATTCCAAACTTGCTGTACATTTTTGGAAACTGCTGCTATTACCAATAGATTCTTCATAACGAAAAACTCCAATCGTGTTTTTCTGGAGAAATTTCTACCTGAAGTAACCTGAATATCATTTTTTGAAAGAATTTTTACCATTTCATAATTATTGGATCACTCATGAAAAGTTCATATTTCTGATTATCTATAGAGGGAATTCGGGGAGCGGGGATATAAACGAGCTTAGTCGATATCGAGTTTACCATGGCTTATCCTACTCGACTTCTTACCAATAACAAGCTCAAGTCAGGGCCTTATTGAAGACGAATACCCGAGGAGGAGAATTGCTACCTACATCGACCGGTCTTACACGCCCTATGCAACGATGAGCGGAGTTCTCAGGAGTGGAGAAAGAAAAGTGGTCCTAGCAAGCAAAAGCTCCATCCTGATCAAGATAGAAGAAGAACTGAGCGTTTTCTGCCAAATTCTACGAGGAGTCTGAGCAAGGTCCAAGCTAAAATGAGGCTTTCCGTGAGCAAAACCACCATGTGCAGAGTAACTAAGGGGAGTGAAAACATTATCAAAGGATCGAGGAAGAGTATCCCAAGATGATCGGAGCGGCACATGATCGCAGTTCTCTAATTCGTCTAAGAAAACACCTCAACTGATTGGATCAAGGTATTGCAGGTACGACACCGACACTCTGCGATCTTCACCTCTGTTTCCTCAGTTCGTGTTCCTGGTGATCTGAGCGACGTGAAGAAAGTTTAGCTTAAGTAGACTTGACAGAAGAGGGTACCGCAGGAATCTGCGCAAATCGTCTTTGGTTCCGAGACGCTGTAAGTTCGGCGGAGAATCCCCTTTGCTTTGGAGCTCTTTTGTGCGGCTGTACAGCAAGGACACGCTTTCGCTTCCTAACATATGGATTCTGCTGAGTACCGTAGAGCTCATAGGAAGCGACTTTCACCATTTCTTCTACACCGCCGCACTTGCTCCTTAACTTTTATGCGCGATAGTGCGGCTATCCATGCCAGCCGCTCCACGTCAGATTGGATTGCAGAAAAAAATGTGGCAGTTCTCAGGTGGTCCGCATGTTGCCCGACATAAAATCCGATAGAGATTCCTTGAGCCCTCATTTTGAAGGAGATTTACGGCGAAGCAAAAGCAAAATGTTACAGTCGGAAAAGTAAAACTGTTCATTATAGCGGCTGGACAAATTTGGATCCCATTGCTAGTTAGCTTGGTTGCGAGCATGCCAATGCGCATTAATGAGG
>KZ383067.1:0-12519 GCA_002352805.1 Teladorsagia circumcincta | reverse complement strand
TTCCAGCGGTTTTTGAATTCCCTGCTTTAAATGGCCTCACCTCCCCCCCCCTCCCCTACCCCTGACGCCATGACCGTCAGCCTTTTTCGACACGAACAGCATGGATGATTTCTATTTCCAAAGAGGGAATAGTGAACTTTTGCCAAAGAAAATACGACTTGATGTGGAAAACTACAAACTTAGAAAAACTTGGAACTTGGAAAAACACAATCACTGTTCAAAAATGATCTAAAACAAAGCCAACGCGAAGAAGGTATTCGAAGTGTCAATGGTTTGGACCCTTAGAGGACCTGAGAAATTTAAGAATCCTCAGACATTGGGTCTACAAAGAATCGAGGAATCTGAGGATGTTTCCATTCCTCGCGAACCCATCAATTCGTCAATTGAAAGCAAAGCACGAGTAAGGCTGTCACGGCATCGTGAGCGACGTCGCGCCACAGTTCGCGCGAACGAATCTCGCCGCCGTTGCACTGGCGGGAAATTTTTTTATTCAAATCTAGGCTGGTTTTATTGTGATTTTGTGGTAATTCCACTGTTTTTTTTTACTTAAATCGTCGGTTCCACATCTAGCATATATTTCAAAAGTACGTGGTCTAAGCTTCTTATCTCGAAGATCGCGTTAAGTTTACGAAAGTGGAACGCAAAAAACCTGGCGGCGCAAGGCCCCGGGGCGTTGCATAAGGAATCGAATTCACGAAAACACTCTATATGACTGAGCCTCAGAAACGAGAGAGCTTCGTCGTCCTTCTCCAATGAACTCTTTCCTACAATCCCCCCCCCCTCCCTCACTCCCCTGCCAACGCGGCGAATGGAAGTAATTGGCCGCGATATTGTTCTCGCTCGTGTCTTCGAGTCCACGAAACACTTGCAGTTCCTTCCGAAATAGTAATCAAATGGCATGGGAATAGTAGGAGGAAGCCCGTACATAGTCAGCGCCGGACAGTAGAGTCGAAGAAAGAGATGCCCTAAAAAAAATTACGGGTGTATTCCAGTTAGGGGGGGGGGCATCGTGATGAAGTTTCTCCAGAAAGCTACGGCAACTGCGAGCCAGGGGGAATGAAGGCAGTCTCGGGGGGTGGGGGTGAGGGCAGTCATTTGACATGCGTGTGAAACTAGAATGTGCGGTTTTACAGAAGAACGCCGAGATGCTGCATAATGATGTCCCCCCTAACTGGAATAGACCCTAAATTACATACGTGTTCACTTGGAAAATTCATGAGTACCTTAGATCTCGCAGAAGAAATGCAGTAAAATAGTTCGCATCTATTACGACATCGACTAGAAGTTTCATGTGTTGCCTTTTCATATCACTTCTTGAGATGTGGCCTTTTCAGCAGTCAATGACGACCGCCTACGACTTCCCTGATTTGAATATCTCACCTATACTTGGCGAAGAGGATAGCGATAACGAAGCTGATGCGCAAAACCTAGCTGACTCTCGAGGTTCTCATCATGTAGGTTACTCTCAAAACGCTAGGTTCTCTTGCTAGGATATCTTTCAGATGTCCTGGACTTAGTTAGTCTCTTCTGTTACACTGTCTATGGGTATTCCAACTACACTACATTATTTTAGGTGAACGTTCCTCTTCAGGATGTCTTGAAAGGACTATCAATTTCGGATAGTGACCCTTCTAGAAATGTGCTATCAAGTGATATATCCAATATCGAGTGCTGTGCAGGTCCGGTTTACAGTCAGCGATTTATATGTCTTAATTTAACCCTTTAGAATCGTAGGTGGAGTTCACTATGCAAAGGGAACCCATCAGAAGCCTTCATGAGGCATATGTCAGACCTTGCGAACCGCGCGATTTGCTAGTGTCTGCGGCCGCGTCGCGGCCAGCGAATTGCTCGATTGGTCGGTGTCAGACTTTGCGACGGGCCCTGTTTTGCACAAGTTTCGGGAGCGACGCGTCGCTTGAGCGAGCGACGGGAGATATACCCGAGCGTCGCCGAGTTATCGATGGTCGGCGGGGTAAATCTCCCGTCGCTCGCACTTTGGAGCGACGGATCGCTCGAGCGACGCAACGCTCCCGAAACTTGTGCAAAACAGGGCCCGTCGCAAAGTCTGACATCGGCCATTGGCTGGTACCGCAACGCGACCGCGTACGCTTGCGAATCGCTAGTAGGAAATCGCGCGGTTCGCAAAGTCTGGCATAGGCCTGACTTTGTTGGCGTTCCACATGTGATTCTACAACCTTTGCTTCAGAAGCCCAACCCCAACCAGCCCGCTTATATGGTAACGTGCAACGAGGTGATTCGTTCGATTCATCGTCCGAAGGAGCCTTCGCTGCACTTGAGTGTGAGATGAAACGCTCGCTTTTCTCTGTTGCCGAATCGTGTGATATCGGTGCTGATCTACAAGAGTCTTTCTGCAGCATTCTGAGCGGTTTGCTTTTTTACAGTTTTTCAGCATTTTCGCATCGGTTTTCCCCGTTAAAGTCGCTCCAATTTAGTATTCTAGGTTGTCGTGTTAATGTAGAAATGGGATGTTGCACGGAATCGTCGGCGGATGTGCGTTCTCGACTTCGTCGAATGGGTGCAGTTGTTTCACGACGTTTCACAGAAACCACCACTCATGTGGTGTTTTCCTTTGGAGGAAGGGCTGCGATTTTGCGACATGCTTTCGCTTTATCGAAGAGACCATTTCTTGTAGATCCTCATTGGGTGTATGAGTGAGTAATTTTTTGTATTCATAAATACAAAATTCAACTTTTTGATGTAGGCCAACATGAAAAAGTAGGTTTTTCAAACGTTTATTAGCGCTTCAGCGCTCCATTCGAGCTCCCTGATGTTGCTTTGGTTTCATGAGTTATTAACCTCTTCTACTCTCACCTATTAAGGTGCTTCAATACGCAAACTCATGTTCCAGAAGAGCAGTATTCTCTTTATGACTGTCGTTTTCTAGTGAGTGCCCTACGGAGGAGCTTGGTTCGTTTCTTCTACACAAAACTTGCGTGGGTAAAATCCTTAATAGTAGCTTCCAGGATTCGCGATATACTTCCGAAAGTGTGAATCTGTCCCATGGAAACAATAGTGACGCACCTAATGCAGCTTCTACATCGCATGTTGAGGGCGGTCTCCTGGCACGCACTGCTCTAAGTGAGGTGCGAAATTTTTCTATTTCACCTATACTTTCTTTGTCTCTCCGGATTCGCTACTTCTCCACAGCATCACGTCTATGAATCAATAAAGGAGGCGCTGCAACTGCGCTGCAACCTGTCGCTCCTTTATCCTTAATAATTACGCGAAAACGAAAGATCTAAGTGTAGATATTACGCTAGTTGGTCCTCAAACCCGCTGTCGTGCGATCATCGTTTGTCCACTTCCTCCTTTTATCGCTCGAAGCAACGGTCCCAGTCCGGATTGGGGTAGCAGTGATCGATAATGATGGCGTGAAAAGTACGTTCTAGACGAATTTTTAACCGCATCAATGCGATGCGATTGCGTTAAAAAAATCGGCTGCTGAAGCTACTATATCTATTTCCCTATGGGATGTCTTATCCGCTTCGTCGTAGTCCGTTGCGTGAGCCCGAGCCGAAGTATCTCGTCCGTAAGATCACATGACTCGCCATCACATCACTTTGTCCTGTTTTTGTAAAGTCCTAGCGTAATTTCGCGCACTTCGGAGCCGCTACAGCGGCACATCTGTGATACCCTTGGGCTACCCTATCACATCCACAGAAAGAAGATTTCTCAATGTTACCCCATTTGGGACTTTCTTTGGGTTTTCGTTTCGCTCAAGTATTTCTTTCTATTTTCGTGAGATATCAGTTGTTCAAGGATAATTATTGTTTCTGATCGCATTTATTTTTTCGGATGATGAAGTGACGTTCAATAGATCTATGAGTGCTTCCGAACTTCTTGCGAAGATTGACTTCCTATCGAGACGCCTGGATAGAATTGGTAATGAATTTGCATTGTCATCATTAAGCTGAAATACACTCGTGTATTACAGGAGCTGCTCCATGCGTGTTGGGTAATCGCTGTCCAAGCGCTCTGAAAGGTAGAAGCTGCCCCTGGAAAGTTTATTTCCGCTCGCTCTTGCATAATTGGTTTCACCAGATTATCTTCCAGGTAAAATGCACACAAATGGTGTTTCTAAACAGTTGGTCGTCGAGGAAACGAAAAAGGCATGTCATTTCCAACACATTCACAGCAGTAGCGAATAAGTTGGCTAATAAGATTGACTTTGCTAGGTTCCCGTGAGTGGGAAAGTCTTACGACGGCGTACCCTCTCTGCTTTTCCACTGGAATATCGTGAGCCAACCTCTACTGCTGTACAAGTGCAGCGTGAATCGAGAGGTAAAAGTTCGTTTCTTTTTAGTTTCTCTTCTTTGCATTGAACTTCTTATAGATGAACAAGACGCGGTATGTGGACGTCTCAGGCGGATCGACCTTTGTGGAAATAATGCAAATAAAGAAAACAAAGGTTAGTGATGGCAATGGTACTGGTTCATTCTTCTAACTATGAGAGGAACTTCTAAAGATGAACTAGAGTATTCATCTCATACGATAATTTGAAATCGACATCTCTCTAATATTTTACTTTCTGCGATCTGTAGTCTATAATAGTAGACCACGGGTGGATGAAGAGCGTGCGATCCTTATTTTGAGTCGACACTTTGTAACCTTAACGCTTTTATCGGAATTCACAAAAGCTCAGAGTTCTGTGTGGATTAGAGTGAATGGAAGAAGCCCAGCTGTGAGTCCAATCGGTGTCTTGTGGAAAGTTCATAAAGATTGTCCCGTTCTCAGCAGAATCCTAAATCGAGGGCTTTCTGAACGCGCAGTAAATTGTTCATATGTGAAATCCTGGGCTTAGCTATGTCTGCGATTGCACTTTGCTTACTATTTCGCTCGCTTTTGCTTTATTCCCTCCACTTTCATTTAAAGCAACGGTCCCAGCAGGGTCTGTTGCCTTTTATACTCATGGTGCGGAATGATGCGTTAGCCTTAAGCAAGCACACTTGAAGTGATACTAAACAATAAACTTGAAACGTCGCTAGAACGGAAATGAACACTGTCGGAGGAGACGGGACTTACCGATTGTGTTAGCGCCACCCATTTGCCACTCGTGGAAGCGCGTGATTGGCTGCGAGGCACTTGCGGTCGTTTTGGGACCACAAGCACTGTTTGAACTCGGTCCCTCACCTCCCACCTGAAATTTAAGCACCAACCACTTTATCCCTCGAATTCGAACTGGGGCTGTCGCTCTAAGAGTGACATTTGGCACTGCAGCTACAAACTTGTAATGTCTCTGTCGCTCTGCATTCATTTTATCTGTGCTCTCTCTTTTCAGGCTCGAATTCTGCCAATGGACCTCGCAAACACAATATACAGCATAAGGTAGCTTTTTATCCCATTCCCTTCTATATCATGAGATTTTCGTCTTTATTCAAAGCAACACCCCCTTGTCGAGTTGATGGGGTAGAAGAGGTCATAATGAAACTGTGGATGACGAGTTGATTGCAAATCACAAAAGAAACAAAGAAAACATGGGACCCTTCAAAATAAGGGACGGAGGTGCCGGACGAGCTGTCTGAACTAGCTGGCATTTCTTGCTGGCTAGCGCAGCAAGAAATGCAACCGCTTTCGCGCATGCACTAATACTAGTAAATATACAGGCACTAATACGAACAAGGAAATATAAAAACTCGAAGGATTAGGTGAGAAAAACCAACCAAGATACAGGTAGCATTCCTTCAAACGCGGTACAGTTCACGGGGAATAGTGGGGACCACGCAGTCGCGCAAGGACACGCAGCACGAGATTCGTCCAGCGGCCAGAACGAGCGGCCAGCGGCCAGCTTTGTAAGACCTTAGTGCCGTTGTCGCGCACTTTTGAGACGCGACAACGGCACATCTGTGGTACACGTGGGCTACCCTATTTCACCCTAGGAATGATTCTTCAAGTCGGCTCCTCGCGGGGGTGTTGCTTTAATCAACTGGCAAGTGATGTAGTGGCAAGCGGCACTGCTTACCACGCGCGCGGTGTGGAGGTCTGTAAATGTCAGATCGCATTCAACCGCAAATACGAACGCTCAGATGGAAGTAGAATGCGTGCCGCATCCCAGAAGGGATTGATCAACAGCGAATGCTTTACCCTTCTTATCCTTCATTAATAAAGTCTCATCACTCACTCTCTGCTGATTTTGTTCTGCTTCATCACTATTTGTATGTTATGATTTTTTAAGCAGACGATAACAGGAAATGATCCAGAAGAAGGAAGAGCCTCCCGTGTGCATTCATCACAAAAGTGTCTGGCTGCAATTGAAAACAGCTCCGAAATGGGTGGCCTTCTTGGTTTTCGAGCTCCTTCTCATGGTATGTATTCAGTATTCAATGTTCCATGCAATTTCGAGTGATAAACTGTTTCAGGTGGCGTCTATGCTCCATTGGTTGAAACGGCGTCTTCAATGATAAACCATCTGCAGTTGGCATCTACTTCTGAAGAGTTCGTCAAGAAAAAGCAAGCCCCTATTGTTGCTAAAAGCAGAAATGGGATTGTATTCACTGGATTCTTTAGAGAGTGAGTGATTCTCGAAAACTGTTGCAAAATTGGAGTCCACTGTCGAAATCGCCGTTTAGGAAGGAAAGAGAGCTGCATCCTATAGCTTCCGAGCTGCGTCTGAAGGTGCAGACGAAAATCACCGCCAGAACTTATTGTGTTGTAAGTGCGAATGGAGATCGCACTCTAAATACTCTACGAGCTGTTGTTTCTGGTATTCCAGTGGTTAAAACCGAATGGGTACTGCAGTAACTTTTGTAGCGTAGCCAGCGACTAGAGTGTTTACGAAGTAATGTTGTGTAGTTGTAGCTTGATGCATGTGCTGAAGCAAACAGGTTCTTACCGCTGGATCAATTTTACCACAACCGATGGCAGAAGTTAATACAGGTACTGTTTGTTATCGATGAATAATTGATCTTGATGAACTCATGACTGCCGAAAAATATCTCGAATATGGGTGGCAGCGCCCTTGGGATTGATTATTGGTGGTCTTATGATTCAGAAGGCGCTATAATAGCCTGATTCGTACTTTATCAGTGCATTGACCTAATGAGCGTTGAAAGACGCGTGGCCGGGATAGGAAAGTCGAGCGTCTGTTTCTTTACATTGTATCACTTCGCAACAAATGCAGACTGCACCACGGTTGTTACCTTGAAGGCGAATGCTGTTACAATTTGGCGATCGTTGAGAATGAAGTAGAGCTGGAAAGTGTTGCTGCAGTACCGAAAAAAGCAATGGAAAATTGCCCAAAACCTGATGTGACCCTCAATCTGACCGTTAGGTTCCGTTTTGTATAAGCCACACAGCCAACGTAGAGATCATCTGGATGATTAACCTGATGGCCAACGTCACCCCAGCAAAACTCTTGCTTTGATTGATACGGCATCAGATAGGCAAGCTAGAAGATATAAACAGTTGGAGAAAAAACTTTCGGAATGAAACTGTGACGGAAACTACTGTTATCAATACCACACAAGACACGCTTCTGTCGTTATTTAGCCGCTCGGGGCGCGTATAAGCGTGAAGACGGTCGGAGGGACGACTGTTCCCTCACTTGGAGTGTTTTCTTCACTGCCGGAAAGCCGCACGGTTTTGTTGACGTCATTGAACGCCATTGGTGAAAGGGGCATTGAGAGGCGTTCGCCCTCTTCCTCCTAATGACGTCACTGAAACCGCACGGCCCACCAACGGTCGTGCTCGTTTCCTTCTATAGTGAGGGCTTCAAAGAGCACGGTAGCGCCATAGCGTTAATAGAGACCAATTTCACTCGTTGAGACCTTATTAGGCAAGTCTCCCTTGCCACATTTTGCGCCATCATGCTGTTGGACGCTTTTTCATCCTCAGCGGGAGGTATTTCGGCACAATGGCGTGTCACGCCACACAGGCAGGAAGTATAGTTACCGCGTCACTTGAAGGCGGAGTTTACAATGAAAAGAAGCCCACTACAAATCAAGGCAGAGGTGGTCAGTAATGCAGGATAGAGAAAAAAACATGAGAAACAGCATAGAATCTGAGAATGGGACCCATTTGCGCCTGTTGATTGCCACACTGGCGACTTTGGTCGGTGCTCCCTCTTTAACGCTAATGCTGTCTCTGCTAACGGATAGAGTCAAACGGCGAGAGAGTGGGCGTGCAGCGGCGTGAACGGCGCGGTTATGGCCGTGGGATCAGCCTGCCTTTGATCTGAGTATGTTCCCTCTTCCCTGACGTTTCATCAAGGAGGCTCCTCTGGGAACTGGATGAATCTAACCCTTGCCCATCACCGAATACCACGGCCCTGTGACTACGGTTTAGGGCTAGGGCTGTGAAAGGGTAGTTGGAGCGAGGAAAGTCGTTTTATTTCCGTGCATCGGTGAAGAAAAAAGCAAGCCCATTCTTTTCCACGATGGTGAGGAGAATTTTTAATGAAAGTATTAAGGACTGTTTATATTGTAAGGTTTTATTTTCAAGGTGATTCGTGCAGTTTGCAAAACGCTGGCGATTTTTGGTCAGTTCGCTGGCGGCGCTAGCATTCTATTTTCAGAAACGAAAACAGCACCATAGTTTGTTTTCCAAAGTTGGAAAAATTTTCGTTTGTGATGGTTGCGCCCCTCCTACAAGTGACATCGAGTGGATGATTACAGAGAGCGGAGGCGAGGTTGGTCATACACCTTTTTTACACAGAGAGTGATGTCCCTCGAAAACGATCGAATGAAAAAGCCGGAGTTGTTTTTCAGATTCTTCTTTTATTGGTTTATCCAGCTGACATATTTGTTGCCTTTGTTATTATATTCTGACTGATATTAAGATAACAAACAATCCATGCGAATGTGCCCTTGTTGTGGCTCCGCATGACCACTCTCTGGAAATAATGTGCTCGGAAGATGTGGAATTTCCTCCACCTGTTGTAGTGGAGAAGTACATTCTAGGTGAATTAGCCTAAGCTTCTACGAATGCTATCGCTGTCGTGGGAGGGCCATTTCAGTCGGTTTTATTTCAGACTGTATCAGCGAGAACAAGCTACTTGAGATTGAAGGCTACATGGAACACGATGTCGTTGATGAAATCTGCTAACTCTATCCTTATCGGAGCTCACCGTGTGATTGTAGAATTAGTTTACAAGCGATTTTCTTTTGCAGCTTCCGGTAGTTGAGTCCTTTTTTGTGAGGTCCATTGATAAGGTCCTATCATTCTCTGAAGAGGAATATTTGTTAGTGGCAGACTTTTTAAAGGAGAGCTTGTCGCCAGTTTTTATTAATCTTTATATATTTCACATTGACACTTTCAATGGAGAATTGAAACTTATTTCAAATTTATACGTCCTTATTCACTACTAGCATTTGCAGAATAAACTCATACACCTTTCTTTCTTCACAAAAACAACGAAGAGAAAGGAAAATCAGCTGAAATGAACGCTGAATGAGAGGTGTGGAATACCTAGGCAAAGGTGAAATAGAAACAAGGGAAAAGGACTAGAAAAAACAGAAAATGTAGAGTTACTCGCAAAGTTGGAGAACGATGAGCATAGAAGAGCAGAAGGGAAGAGAAAATAGGTGTAAACTGTAGAAGAACGTTGTCGAACGCAGTGGCACTTGGAGGAGGAGCGTCTCTGATGACGTCATCGGACGTTATTGGTGGAGGGGTATAGGGAGGGGATCGCACAAAGTGCCAGCGCACAGCGAGATCTGGCCCACCAGTGATATCCAGTGACGTCATCAAAACCGCGCTGCCTTCCAGCCATCTTGTCCACTGCCTCTAAACAATGGGCGAAAGACGAAGAGGTACTCGGATGGGCTTCAGCAAAAGATGAGGAAAAGATGGAAGGTAGATGAAACGGTCACTGCCGTCGACCCTCTGTGGCTGTGCCAGCAGGGGATATATTTCCCCAGCCGAGACTCACAGATTCGTTCCCGACGATGGTGACGCGAAGATCGACGGCAGTGACCGTCGAAAAAAGGATGGTCTAGGGCCGGAACCCTTGAGCAGTCTCTTGCTGCATATTGAGGAAGGGCTTATGTACACGAAATTGGTGATATGTCCACGAGGCTGTGGAGCCATTCCCTGACCAGCGTCGGGGACATGTCCCCGAGGTTGGGTGGCCAACACGGTGTTTGCTGCACCTAACCCCCGTACTAGTACTAGCGATAATCTTGGATTCTTTTCTTCCATGTGTTTGCAATGCGACGGATCATGCTGATTGCTTCGAATGAGGTGATTTTTGCCTCTGCATTATAAAAATTCCTAATGAAACTTCTATTATGTTCCCCACAAATGGATGCCCATTTCACCGAATGGTCATCACCAAAGGTTAATAACGCCTTCCTCCTCTCTCCCCACCAAATCCTCCTCACTACTTCCTCACCCCCGCCCCCGCTCATTGGGATTGCCCAAGAGATGGGTTCACGCTATGGTAGACCACGGTAAAATTGGGCATTTCTCGAGTTCTCGGGATATGCAGTCACGTGCTGGAAGCAGGGTCAACCGTCCGTTCGCTGTTCGAACGAGGGGGTCCATTTTGGTCACGGGCCGAGGAAGGGGTCGCAGTATCAAGGACTCATGGCCGCATTCACGACGGTTGCATCTGTGGTCGGTGGATGGTAGAGTGGGAAGGAACGCTCACAACAGACTTCCGTCTCCATCGTCCATCCATCCAACTAGACTTCCAAATGCCAGCCGCAGGCGCGTGCGTGGCGTATCGGAGGGCAAGACTTGTTTGTGCAGACCGCACTAGATTCAATTTATTATTCACATAAAAATGGTTGCGAACGAATACCGATGTATTTGTAGCAGATAACGAATAACTGAAGGCAGTGCTATTGAAGAATTCACATCTTCAGGGTACAAAAATTCTTCAGGAACCTAATTTTTCGAGAACGCCTCTTCCAATGAATTCTGGAGCACACAAGGGAGCAGAGGTCTCGTAGACTTCAAAAGTGTTTTGCCCCTCCCCAACAAGCTTTTTGAAGGAAGTTGTTATCGCTGAAAGCTCAAAAAGTCGACTTTACTGCTCAAAAACCCTATGAAGGAAAAAAAGGTGGCAAAAATCCTGAAAATGTGCGAACGTGACGGTTGACTTCCCTCGGCGTGTTGATCAAACATCTTGAGTGATGTCAGTGGCTGATCCTCACATGATCAGTCAGCCAATATTATTCGTTTTAAATCGCTACTGCATTTCACCTCCACTCGCTGTAGGTTGTCGACTTCCAGCTGTGTGAGTGATCGGTAAGTTTTGTCGTATCTCTCACGAAATACAGTAATCGCAACAAAGGGCATGAGCACGTGTGACCGCTCAATTTAACGTTTGACGCCTTGAATGAATTACAACCTGTCGAGGAAGACACTAGGATTCGACCACAGTTCGGTGGACCTTTACAAACTTCACGAAGTACAGATCTGACCAAAATAGCTTTCTTATCATCGAGTGATGTCGTACTTCTACCTGGATTGATAGAATAACTGTCCAGCAAGGGGTCTTCTCGTTAGTCCCCAGTTCTACCCCAATGCTCTGCTCATAACTCAGCATCCCTTGAAAAAACCAAAGTGAGTTGAGTGAAGTTAGGTCACTTAGTTGGTATTAGTAGGTTGTATTTCCAGAGATTTCCGAGAAGGTTGGGTCAATATGCTGGGCTATTCGCCAAAAATAACTCGCCCTTTCAAAAAGATCAGAGGCGATTACGCAGCCGCTGAACGAACATGTGGCATCACACCCAGTTCTGCTGCAGTAGGTGGTAATGACAGTTCTGACAGTAATGAGTCACACATTGTAATAAAGTATTACTGGGATGGTGCAGTACTACCATTCCATCGCCGTCGAGCCCCTTTACCGCCACATTCCGATAGCCAGAAATCGGACCTGAAGTGAGCACGGGATCACAAGGACACGTCACTCTTTTTGAAGGGGCCAACGGCCGGAAAACCTTGGTCGCAGCAAGCCTCAATGACAAGATTCATTGGTTTTCAACGTTCTCAGGGCTGAAAGACAAAAGACGAAAACAAAACAGTCTATATACCAGATGGCACAGTGTCGATCTGATCATTGTTGTGGATGGAATCCACCACGCATATGACTTCAACTCAGAATCGTCAAGATTTTTGTAAGAGTATCAAACATTACAATGACTCGGCTAGATAATGATGTATTAGCTGCGCCAATTTTTGTAAATAACTTCGTCATTCAGTAAAAAATGGAGCGATGCGGTCAAACTGGTTTATGAATAGGATTAAATCTGCGAATCTTATCCACTGCACCTTTTTCACGGTAAAATCAGGTTAATGCTGTTCACTTTCCTGAAGGGATGCCCCATGATCAAATCAGTGTGGTTCTTGCACACAAATAGGAATGTATTGGTGTGAAATGGATCGGCAGTAAGGAAAAAGGGAAAGAGTCCGTCCAGAACGCTCAGGTTAATCTTCATAATCATCTGTGCTAAGGCAATGAGAGACCAAGCGCTGAAAGGAGAGTATAAAGTGAGAGAGCGCATCAGATGAGAGGGTGTCAGACAACAGCCTGATAAAAGAAAAAAATCTGTAGCT
>KZ383066.1:0-12796 GCA_002352805.1 Teladorsagia circumcincta | reverse complement strand
TTGAGGGTTCAAAAACAACACAAGAAGTACCGCCCCAACTCACTTATTTGGAAAGAATTTTTCAGGTGAGAACAAAATTATGCACGAAGTAAGGTTTCGGCGAACACTTGTGACAGAAGCTGTACGTACCGCTGTCACCGGAAGTGGCGTGGCTGCCGTTGAAAGGAGCTTATCCACACTACATCTATCAAGTGTGTCTGCCGGCGCGTCCTTTCTGGTGACACGCCTAACCCAACTCTCGGATATGGACACTACCGACAAACCGGCACATCACGGTTGTTGTTTATATGATGAGGTATCACTGGTTTGATGCTGTCAGAGTGAAGCAGAGAAGGCGACTTCAGAAAAAAAATGTGATGAAACTTCCCCTGCAACCTAACCATAACTCAACCTTGCTTTTTCCTCTGACCACTCATCTCACGCCCTCCCTTATCTAGTTTTCCCTTCACGCACGTCGATTTTTCTGCCAGACTTTTATTCATTGTCCTGTCAACATTACAGTTCCTCAAAGAAGTGCTTCAAACTTATGAGTCCTGCGCATCTTCCGCAACGTACTACCACTTATTGTATTATCCGCCTGAGAGAAATGCACAAATACTGATATAGTTCTTACACAGTTTTCTTCTGAGATTGCAAGCCTGAAAGCCCGCAGAATTGTTGCTCCTGCCGGGGATAGCGGTTCGTCTGGCCACGAGAGGTCGTGTTTTATGTTCTGGGTGGTCGTCTTCAGGACTCTTAGTCTGCCTGACTCTGGGTTTTGTAGCAAACGGGAGCAGTATCTATACAATACGAGAGAAGAAGGAGGTCTTCCAAGTACTTGGAAGAATTTCCGTCAATTCATATGCTTGAGCACTATAGCGATGTGATATGTGGTGTCTCCAAGTTTGAACATGCGTAAGAAAAAGTATAGCCACGAAAACTAATTGGCATTTTCCATTCCAAAATTTGAGCTCAGTTCAGCATTTAGCCCATTCACAGGTACTGCATACTTGGAGAAGGCACAACCCAGGTTGAGGTCGTGTGAGCGATTTCCCTCTGTCTGTAGAATAGACCTCTAGAATACGGTCACAGTTTTGGCATTCCCGTGCAAGGAAACCACCTCACAAGAGCGCTAGAGCCTCGCAAAGTGAGCTGCTAAAGATTTTTTTTATTTATCATGCTGTCGTCTGGCGCCCTGCCATCTCTTGCACTCTCGCCTCACATTCTCCTCTCCGCGCCTACTCTCTATCTGCCTTAGCACAGCCGACTAGGAGGTAAGTAACCTCTCAACCTCAATTCGCGTGCAAGGACCACACCAATTCGATGATGAGGCATGTCTTTACTTTGGGAAGTTCTAGCGACTACAACGGCTGAGTGTACTAGAACACGTGGAGGCTCGATTTGGTCAATAAATGAGAAATTGTGACAACAAACTGTAAAAAGATGTATCATCCTCAATATCGCCAAAATCCGGGGCTTCGCGAGAGTCGGACTCCTGAAAACATTTGCACCGGGCTGTTGGCGACGCGATCAAAAGGAGCAATATGACGTGTAGCGTTCGTGACACGATCAAAAGCAGTAATATCACGTGTAAGCTATCGTACCTCTAATGCCGTGATGGATATTTGCTTTGCTTTCATTGCTTTCACACTGGCTGAATCCTGTAACAAAGTCATCACTTTTTCGGCAATCACACCGGAGGCGGCTCCCGCGGGCTCAGTTCCACTGAATCCTTGTCAAAGAGTTATTTAGGGACCCTATTTAAGGAGGAAAGTTGCATTAAGAGCCAGTTGTGCGTTGAGCAGTTCACAGCGAGGTCGTATTTGACATTTTTATAAGTGAGAGCGTAGTGTATGGGGTTTGGCCAAAGGTTGAAAAGGGAGAGGCGATTGTGTTGGGAGGGGTTTTCAGGACGATTTTGGTGACGGAAACTCAAGAAAATGACCATAAAGTGGAGAATAATAAATCATTAGCCCTCCTCCACCCCCCTTTGCCGTCATTTTGCAGGGAAAAGGGGAAGAAGATGGAGCATATCGTCTCGTCAATGAATCAATGGTAAGAAAAAGCCATGAATGGAGGGAGAGGGTCGTATTGCCAGCCCCTCCCTCCTATAAGAATGTGATTTTTGAAATAGGATTTATAGTAAAGAAATGTTCCAAAGAGAGAGGAAGAAGATGTAGGAAATATCATATTCATTCGAGTTTTACCTAGCGGATTGTCCTGGAGCTGATTGTGGTCTGTTCGAGTGACCAATCAGTGAGGGCAATGTCACAGTCTACCGTCACACAACACAAAGTTTGTGTAATTGATTCTTACATAAACCGGAGTGGATATCGTTATGTCCGCCACGCTCGAACAAGTTCTGACGTTGCTAATGAAGACGATCCCGTGCAGTCAAACAGCCGTCTCACAGAGCGGTTCCACTGCGGTGCACGATGATCTGGTGACTTTCATGATCTCAAGTCCGAGACATTCGAGAATATGAAGTTGAGCCCCACAAACTATCCGACATCGTTTGTTCCTCACAACCTCTCAATTCATGTGAAGTGGCTACTCACTATACCTCAAGGTATATTCCACGGAAATAAATAGGATTTTGCAATGAACTGCAGCACAAACTTGACAAATTTTCTACTGATATGCTCAACACTGAGGAGGAAACTAAGTTTTGCCCCACCAATGGCACATCTCGTTGCAATGAAAGGTGGAGTTGTGAATGCCCGGTTGACAAAAATGAAAAAGAGCCAAAGAGAACCGTCGATGAAAACATCAAAGGCAACGATTACGCCAGATTATATGGGGGCTTAAAGTGACGTGAGGTGCTCAACTATATGACAATGGCAAAAAAAGCAGAGAAATTCGTCAAGAAATCCCCTCAATTTCTCTTGAACTGCGATATCTTCAAAAAGTGTGGTCTTAATTGTCGTCCAGCCAGGCAAACTTTTTGAGTGTTGAAGGAGTTGTTTGTATTCCACTATCAGTCTTTGCAATTATTCACATCAGACCTGAATGATTACGGTGCTGTAGCGAGGAAGAGGTTTGCTCTAGTCGACTCGCAAACAGCACCTGCAAACGGATGACATAACCTTCTCACTTACTTATTGATTTTTCAGCTTTTTCTAGTCGATTCGATCAAGCAACTTGTCCTTCGCTGTGTGGTTGATATAGTTGACATGAAGTAGTCTTTTCTTATCCGCAGTAAATATGCTGTTTGGCGGTAAGAATGGAAAGAAAGGAGTCATAGACCGCACTTGTCACGCACTCTCATCAACAGTAGTCAATTTATGTGGAATCTTTGGCAGTACCTCAACCCTTCTGTCTGAGTGCGACAACCTCTATGAGCGTGCCTTAAAAAATGAGTTTGTGGCAGCCGCATAGCTAGTTATCTCGTGCAGACACAGTATAAAATCATTGAAGGAAGTTCTGGAGCGAGATCAAAAAAATACGCATACGAACTCCTGGGACAACCCAATGAATGTGAATTATAGTATTCTCTGAAATTCACTCACCGAGGATTGTTTCGAACTTCGCGCAGGTGCAAACCTTGGACGTGAGCGTGCTTTTCGAGGGCTCCTTCGGAATATCTTTCTCAGAACGCCTCTTTTGGATTTTCTGCTTCCGCGTTTACTTTCGGCTTTAACCGGAGCAGTCTTCGATCCTGTCTTAGACGCCGCTGAGCTTGAAGAACCACCCTGCAATATGCAGGCAATAAATAAAGAGGAACCAAAAAGCATCATTCATGCAAGCAGCAGCATCTGCTTCGATTCTGATTAAACCACCTCCGTTTATGTTCTTTCTATCTCGAAGAGCCGCCAACACACGTCTCCTTCAAGCGGGATTTTCTCGAAGGCACCTTCAGGATGAAGTTAGTGACAGGCCACAGCGCTTGATAGTGAAAGTAGGAGTGCGAAGTGGGCTGCCACTTAAGAAAAAAAGAAAGAAACCCGAACCGTCGGAAACACAGAAAACAAGGAGATCTTGATTATACGATGTGAAAGGAAATAAGCAGCAAGAAGTAAGATGAAAGACAATGGCCTTCGACGAGGGAAAGGAATCCTCCGAGGCGAGAGAGCTCGATACAGGGAAGCGATGTAAACGATCGGTAATACCGCACAGAGCGGACCGATTAGCATTGGGCGCATAATGTCGTCGCTTCTAGAGCATCTTCTACAACGACTGCGCCGCAGCATACAAACCCTGCTCCTTTTTAGTTTTTTCGCAACATTTCGTCATACTCATTGTGGGTTGTTCCTTCGAGAAAGAATCGAAATATTGTAGGAAAACAATCAAGAGGGTGCTTTGACCAGAAAGCTTGAGGCGTGGGTTCCATTCTCGCCTGGAGCGAAAGTTTTGCCCATATCTCAGCGGTCTTGTCATAAGCTATGGTGAATATACCATAGCAGCTGAGTCAGACTTAGATGGTGCCACGGGTGAAATCAGAAGCACGAAGCTCGAGGAGCTAGCCTACGCAGCATCAATACGTTGCCCACTACTCTTTATTTCAGTAGAAGCGGTACACATCGGAGGAAAAGGTTCTGGAATTCTGGTACCGCCTCATAATGAGCACTCAACTTCTTCAACGCACACACATGACGCTCTCCGAAAAGTACGTTCACTCTTTGCGAAGAAAACGACGAACTGTGACACCACAATAAAGAGAACATCCCCAGATTGGCTCTCCAACCGCCGTTTCATTTTGAAGTTTATCTTCATAAATTGAACACAAGTTTTCCTTTAAATTGATAATTATAAGAAAACAGTACACACCACCTTTTTGAGCAGGACTTCGATAATTGATCAAGAAAAAATTCAGCTGAAATTCAACTCACCGAATCAGAACCAGTTTTTGAAACCTGCTTACTCTGAAGAAGTATTCAATAAAATGTAATTGGAATGAGAAACACGAAGACAAACATCACAGTGTGTGTAAAAGACACACATCAGCTATTCACCTGACTGGTGGGAACACCCTTCTTGGGTTTGTCTGCTTTCACCATCGTTTCTTCGGTATTGGCTTATTCTCTGCAAAGGGTACATAGCTCTTAAGTCCCAGCACGTAGCTCCTTGATGTAGGCCTAGTTTAAATATTTGCTAATCGCCTGCCTCTATGTCTATCAGTTCATTGATATTGCATATCAATCCTCATCTTAATATCAAATGGTTGTCCGAATACGTATTTGCCGCAATAGTGGGAATTTTGTTGTAGAAGTTAAGATGAGATCCCATGTTCAAAGAAAGCATACGGGCGCTGCTGTATTTGGAACCTGGCCAAGTTCTATAAATGACCTGGACAAGACATAGCTATGAAGGATTTCAGGGTGCGGCAAAAGTACTGACCGCTTGACAAAGCACTGCAACAGCAAGGAAAAAATAACGGCACGAATTGCGCGCGATGTTGGGTGATCAACAATCTATTCGTAATATGGTAGCTTTTGGCCCAAGAAGACGAAGCAGTTTGTGAAAAATAAAGATGAAGTAGGTTGCGACGCTTTCGGGCATGAGATCTAAATATTTCTTCGAGGCAACAAACATAGCAGATGTCATCCCAAAGAATCTATTCATTGACTGGAGTAGAGTAGCCCACACGTGACACAGGAGTGCCGTTGTCGCGGCTCAAAAGTGCGCTACAACGGCGCTAAGGTCTTACCATACTGACGTGTGACCACTAATCTTAGCTCTTGGGTAGTCGTAATCCTTGCGCGATGCCTGATCCTTGTGCGATTGTGTGTAAATTGTGCCGCGTCAAAGAAATGCTGCCTCTATTTTGATTGGTTTTACTCGTTTGAGCTGTTTATTATTTCATCGTTATAATGGTGCATGTTTTTATATGTATTGGTGCATATGCGATTGCAGTTGCATTTTTCGCTGAAACGAGCCAGCAATAAATGCCGGCGAAGCAAGTTAGTTCGGATAGCCCGTCCAAACGCCCGTTCCTTATCTCAGGTGAGAAGATAGGGGGTCCTTGTACAGCGGTTCATCGGCAGTTTTCTTTGTTTCGTTTCTCATTTGCAGTCAACTCGGCGTCCTCAGTTTCATTACCAAGCGCTTTCCTGCCACCAGAATTTCAAATTTCCTCTGTCTCTTTAGATAGCACCTAGCGCACCCCATCAGTCCCACTATCGGTTGTAAGGAAGGATGACAGAACCCGTCGAACATCAGGCGCCTTCGCTCTGTCAGCTACGGTTCTCATAAAGCGCACAAGCTACTTGATACGGTACTTTCCGATCGAAAAGTGGTAGCAACTGATAAGAGCTGATAAGGGCGTCGGAGAGTCTGTGTCCCCACTTTCGTTACGCCCTTCGCATCGATAGCAACATGTTTGTACTCATGCATATTATGTGACGTGAGGCAGGGATCAAGAAGTTGGGTGAAAGAAAGTGGTTGCAGCTTGACAAGAACTGATAGAAGGCGCCAGACTGTGATGAACATCGATTTTGTGGCTGCCTTCGCCGTGACTGTAGAACCTTGGCTCTTACATATGGTATGGAGGATCGCACGGAAACACGGATTGTGGGTGATCAAAAGTGATAACAATCGATAAAGAAGTCTGGAACCTGAGGCACCATCAATTTCGTTGTAGCTTCGTGATGACAGTGAAACCCCAGCTCCTGCATGTTGGATAGAGGGTCGGACGGAGACTTTGGCGAGCGGTTTCAATATATAACAAGTGATAATGGCTAATAAGTGTCGTCTAAATGCAAATGTCTCCAACTTTGCTGCAATCACCACTGGCAAATGATCAAGGTGGCGGGTGTTTGGTGGTGAGTGAGGAAATAGTAATGAGCGTATTGACATAAGTAACGACATCAAAGTGTGCACTCATTGTCACTTGAAATGAACCAGATCCTCAACAAGAGGAGATTTTCCATCCTCAATCCTCACCAACAAAACCGGAGGATGTTGAGCCAATCAATATCCGGACTTGGACCAACGTGAATTCCCATCAGGGTTAAGCACTGTATCTTGGTGATTGGTCACATTTCATTCTTACATTGATGCTAATAGCGGAAAAATTATTAGACCGCTCAAACATTCAAGTCCAATGCAAGTGCTAAATGTTTACGGAGTCCTGATAAGCACCGCTTTTATCCCGCATGCTACCACGCGCACTACGCGATAATCCTCAATGAAATAGGACAGCTTTTGGTCCTCATCCAGCGAATTTTGTTAAAAATATGTTACTGGTGGTTTTCGAAAACGTGACCTAATATTATGCAGATTGCAGTCTGTCTCATTGAATCCTATCATGTGATGCGCGCGTCTGCGTGAGAAGCTAAACTGGTGCTCTCCAATACGACAGGTGCGAGCCCTCAATCGCTTTCTGGGCTTCGCGCCCGTTGCACGCAGGTGTTCCTCGTCTATTTTTTCTCAGGCTTCTTTCACTTTTGTTTCCAGCGACTCGAACTGTTATGGCCAGCTCTATGCACATTACTTTCACTCAACGACCACACTGAAGGGCAAGGTGGGCGCGCGCGGACCTAGTGAAAATGACAGCCATTCCTCGGTGCTAGCAAGTCGGGCGACTGAACCTGGCTACCACTCTTGGATGAAGTCAGCTATGGGGCTAAAGCACTTTCTTGCTGCAAGCACCTCGGGTTATTCCCACGGTGGGACTCGGTGCGAGCCTTTATTACGTTCACCTCAGGAGTCCGGATTTGATGACGATCTGACCAAAATCCATGGAAGACTGGCGGCTCTCACCACTACACTTGGTGTTCCTTAAAAGCAAAATTGGGACCGGGTCCGGTGAATTGCAAACAATCTTTCCCAATAATAAATAGCACTCTCGAAATTTCTGCCCCGGAATGCAATCGAGCCCCTCTCTTCACGTTGATGACCTCCTTGCAGAACTGTGCGAATCTAGCCAAGCTGCTGTAGAAACACACAGAGACTCTTCATGTACTGGAACCAAAGTATTTTATATGAAATAGGAGAATTGAATGGGAGCACCTTGAATGCCCGAAGCTTAGATGAGAGTTTCGGCCCTAACAGAGTCCACTGCTTTTTTCAAGTCGTTAAGCGTAAGATAATCTTGAACACTCGTGATACTTCAATGAGTCACGTAACCGTGTGGATACAGTCGACCGTGCGGAACCCTCTTCGGAACGCTGCTTACTCACACCGCTGTCCTTCCTCCAGTATTTTGCCAATCCTGCTGAGGATGACTCGAGTGAAAAGTTAGTAGATTTTACGCAGCAGTAACTAGATGATAAGTGCCACTGTCGTATGGATCTCATTTATTCTCATACAACAACACAGTCCTTTGGTTTTACCCGGATTGAGTAGCTTGTATTCCGACAGATAGCACCTGAAGAGTTGAGCCAGAGTTTTGACGACAACAGGCAATAATTCCAGCCGTTTCGGTTTAATCCTGTCAAGACCGATGCTGCACGATCCCTCACACTCGATGGCATGCCGGACTACAAAGATAGAAGCAAAGGAGACGTTACAGATTGTAAGTAGGCAAATGGACACGGCTATAAAAGAGACCCGATTAGAAGTTGTGAACGACTCTCTCCATTGCCCTTCGGGATGCAGTAACTGTGCCATCCAGACGTCGAAGGCAGGTCACCTTGCCTGTAACTGGAAGAGCAGAGCGGGCATCGCGAACGCCCCTTCCAGCCTCCACTGCTTTAGCTAATACTGCTGCTCTTCGTTCCTCGAAATCCCTTCATTTCCTTTCTGCTCGACTCCGCAAGCTCGAACGTGGAACGTATGTTGGTGATTGCTTGCTGCTCGTGCGGCTACACGTTGGGGTGTCAACTAGAGTTTCGGGCGAAACTACTGGGTGACTGTGAATCTCTTTGTCTTTCTGCCATTATCGTGAAGATAGTCAACGAGCTATTCCTCATCGACGTATTTGATAACGAAATCCTCCCAAAATCTTACAAACGAATTGACGTGGTCCCAGTTGATAGCTGTCCTTCGGCTCTGTTTTCTGAACACTGCTGCTCTCTCAACACGAATCGAAAATTGAAGTCTTGCGTGGAGCAGATGATGGTCCGATTCCGTGTAGAATTTTGGAACAGCAGCGATTTCGGTCAAGCAAATCTTTCGGTTGAAGAGGAAGTGGTCTATCTCGTTCATGACAATCCATCGGTGACTCCCAAATCCTGCGAAGATTAGGGTTCTTTTGGAATTCCCATGGATGGTGTTGGTCAACATGATAAAATCCGACATTTTCGCCCAGTCCATTCCACCCCATCCTTGATCTGTACATCTTCAGCCGTTCTTCTTGGGCCAGTCTTACAGTTGAAGTCGTCGACGACGACCTTGAAGAATGTAACAAATCCCAGTTCCATATGGAATGCTTCAAGTTCTTGCTCGTCGCAGCTTGATGTTGGAGCGTAGGCGACGAGAATCCAAAGCAAAAGTTCAAACACATCTCCCGATCTCAAAATACCGATTCCAGTCTCAAGGATTTCAACGAATAAATGGGTATGGCTAAGTGCGTGTTGACGCGGACACCCATGATCTCTACTCCTCTGCTGCCCCATATACCAAGGAAAAGTAAGTTCTTCTTCAGTGTCAATGGCGCAAGTACTTTTCCTTGAAAAGCTCATATGGTATGAATTATGTGGCACTTTCCCAAGATACAGGGCATCTTTCAAGACTAAGCCTAGTTCGGAGATAAATGAATTGCAAACGCACATTGAACTCACTCTTTCCTCGCCCAAAACTTGTCCTTTTCTATGAAGTGGAGATGCTTGAGCGATTTTAAATGCAATGCTCCACCAATGCTCGGAGTCTCGCGATAAGCTCCTACTAGCTCCTGCTGCCCTCGATTTTGACTACCTTCTGCTTCCAGTTGTATATCAAATGCAAGTCTGTGCATCTCGATACAGCCAGCCTGCCTAACCAATCTCAACTCTTGAGGCAACATTTACTGTTAACTAACATTCGTTTTTCAGTCGGGACTAGCGCTGCGAAAGAAACGTACCTGGAACTCCCTTAATGAGTGGGCAACCTTCAACCTGAGTGACGAAAGAGCAATGATCTGCAATTCCTACTGAGTCATATCGTGTACATCCCGAAGTGAAAACAAATTCGATAATAATTTTCACGTTTTTCCTTGTTAAAGTTTTTGCATGGGATGTCGAGCATAGACTTATTCTACTTCGATTGTTGTTGTTACATAGAATCTACATAGAATGGTCTCACATTCGACTTCTCTTGTCCCCTTGTCACCACCATTAACCACTAGCATTCGTTCATGTTACCCACGGCGAAGCGTCTCCGGGGTATCTGCGTTTCGCTCGTTGGCAATGGTTCTCGTCTCGCTCGCTTGTCCTTTTAGGAACGCCTCTTGAACTGTGTGCCTATGTCTTTAAGACAGCTCAACCATCCGAGCGGTTTCTTGTACATTATTCCTCTCAAGCACTTCAATTAGCACCTCCACTTTCATTCTCAAGCGAAATGGCTACGTCAACGGAACCTTTCCATGATATCCTTTTATGCAAGAACTATGGTGACAATAACGCTCAGCTCGCAACTTCTAGATCAGGGTCAGATCCCTAGTGCTCCTTGTGTTTGTTTGATGGATTTGTGTTGGTAACTCAAAGCTCAAGCTGTGATTGCGTTGTGTGAGATCGATAGAATTCGGAATGACCGCTTGGTATCGAGCATTCTTATTTTGAAGGAACTTATTCATTTGCTGTGCTGAAATTTTCGCTTGGGTTATTGTGCAAAATGACTTGAGTGTTAAATGAGCTCGGACTGACCACAATTACAAAGTTCATTGGGCTCGATGCCAAAAGCAACAGCCCTGGTTGTGGAAGGGAAGCCGTTGTGACTTCACGAGCAGTAATACCAAGATTCGTGGGAAGCGCTAAATCCACAATTTGTTCGTCAAAGGCAAGCCCCGCCCTAACATCGTTGTATAGGGCGCTTCGTGGTGGTGCTTGAGCTGCGGAATGAAGTAGAAGGGAAAAGGCCATCGGAAACGCTGTAAATGAAGGTCAAAATCTCGTGTGACTGAAGTAAGGTCAGATGTGGTGCAAAGGAGAGTTAGACCGACCAGAAAAGACAAAACAACGTGCGAGAGAGCACGCTGATTTATTTACATCAATCGCTGTGGGTGGGATGGGTTGCATGGACCCAACACGTTCACTCGGGCGTGGTTTACTGGTGGACCTGCGTGGGCTTGACTTCAAATAGAAAATGGTATACTTCCTTGCGATACATTGTTAGTAAACCTATCATAGTGAAGGATTCCAAGCATATAGAATGTCGACTAAAGCATAAGCAAGCAAACGAGAGCAGGGCAGAGGTGCAAGGCACATCGTTTCAAGATCATAAAAAGCTATTCATGGATCGTCATACCTGATCAAAAGATAGTAAGCTGCCACGTCAGATTGAATGAGCAGAGCAACCGAGTCTATGCTCAACAAGTCATCTTCAGTCATTTAGTGATGGCATTCGCAGGACCGGCAATCACAATTTCAACACAACTCTCACTTTGCCGCTCGAGACACAAAATCACAAAATTAAACAGCAAGCATAAACTCAATTTCGTCAAACTCGACTGATGCTTCAGGTGAAGGATCTTCGAAAGGAAATACTGGGGACATTCGCTGGAGAATGAGCGCTTGCACACAACGAACCGGCAAAGTTTCTTCCAGTGAGAAATTTTCGAGATTCAACACAGTGAGAGAGTAGCAACCTCAGTCTCTTGAAGGAGGACTCCCGATAACAAAGAAGACCGAAAAGGGAAAGAATTGTCTAGTGAGGAGACGGTCGGACCTTCTGAGGGTGCGGAATGACACGCAATCAGCGACAAAAGATTTGACCTCGGCGATCTGGCACGGCTCATTCTTGGCGCACTAGGCGAACCACGCCCATCGATGATCTAATCACCCACCGCAGATCTATACGTAGCGAGTGATTAGATAGCAAGACAGCAGTCTATCGAAGAGAGCACAACGACTGAGGTCGCCTCAATGCCGAGATCAAGGCTAAAGAAAGAGGTCCTCATTTCTCCGGTTCTGTGCCGTCTCTCATGGTTTTTCCTTCTTTGTGGTACCACTCACCATCCCTAACTTAACTTGGAACGAGTTCTTTTTCATCGTAAACTCTGCCTTTAATTTGGATTCGATGATTACTCTTTATTTGGTGTGCGCGAGGTGATGTCTCGCCATAGGAATCATCGAAGCTTTGAAGGGTTGAAGAGGTCACTCAAGCAAGCCTGAGGAGTTGGACGCCGCACAACTACACATCACTGGCAATGCGTTCCCTTTGAGCCTTCATTCAGGTATCGGTGCAGAAAGTTGCCACTTCGAAAAGCAGTGCTGTTCCCGCTTGACAGCTTTCCATCAATACATTGTATTGTCTACTTGTGCCTTCCCAGTCGCAGTGCTTTTCCATGATCAATTTACTGACGATTGATGATTCAGTCGTGTTACCACAATTGGCGCCCACCCAGTGAACTGCAAAGTGGAGATCCACACGGGTGGGCATACAATCAGAC
Organism: Teladorsagia circumcincta; assembly: GCA_002352805.1. Lineage (NCBI taxonomy): Eukaryota > Metazoa > Nematoda > Chromadorea > Rhabditida > Trichostrongylidae > Teladorsagia > Teladorsagia circumcincta. The sequence continues at coordinate 351 of KZ383066.1, read as the reverse complement.
CCACAAACCGACAATCTTCATACTAAACGAGCTGCGTGTTCAACAAAGGATAATAGCAACGTACGAAGGTGTTATCATAAACACAATGTCGGTAGTTTGATAGCGTAAGGTTAATTGACCTTCCAGTTCCGCGACGGTCGGCTTCTCCAAACACTATTTCCCGCAACAACCAATTCCATTAGATTGGGAGCACCTCGCGAACGGATTGCTGGACAAAGCGACGTCTGACACATCAAAAGATATAAATAAACAAGGTAAGTGGTTTATTTAACGTGGGCCGCGATGTTGGTGCAGGCGTGAAGACTCAATGTAGAATCTAAGCAAAGCAGGTGCGCCAGAACGAACAGGGCG